>JAKZJZ010001830.1:0-23999 GCA_022702705.1 Papilionanthe hookeriana x Papilionanthe teres
GAGACTTCATCTGGAGCTTGCTGGGATCCAATCGAAGGTGCAACAACCCTCGGATCGAAGCCACACTTCTGCGAGCAAAGGTATGGCCTCACTCTTCTTCCCAAGCTTCCGAACATTCTCCATTTTTATTGCGTAAATTTCATCCCACATAAACCATATGGATGTGTTCGTCTTCTCAAGACGAATCCATAGAGCATAAGAACACAAAAATCCATCGAGTATCGAGTGAGATATTAGGGATTTAGTGTGGACGGCTCTCGGGTGAGGACGCTCGGGGACGATGAACGGATGCCGTCCATTCAATACATGCGCGGACGGACGGCTCAGATGGCGTCGGACCAGGAGATGGTACGTGAACCGCGGGGCCCGGGCTGCTGACTCAAGCGGCGGCGTCGAATGGGAACGCGACGCGTGTGCGTTCGGAGATGCCGAGGATGACGCGGCGCCGACTCGGATAAATAGAAAATTAGGGGTATTTTCTATTTATTTAATTCCCTAAACTTGGAAAATTCATAACTTTGTGTAGGAAAATCATAAAAATAAAATAAAAATACCATCTTGCTCAGTGAACAGAGGAGAATAATGTGGAAAAGAAATTATTTAATTTCATCAAGTATTTTATTTTTAATAATTTATTTACTCTCTGCATATTTTTAATTCTCCATGCATGTACACAATTCACCATGGCATGAGACCATAGGGCTTTTGAAGCCTCTGAATTTGGGAACATTCCCTGAATTTTCCAAAGTCAGAGGACATCCCTATGAAAAGTTATTGATTTTTCAAATTCATGTTACTTGTTTTGAGTATTTTAATTCCAATAAATAGCATGTTGTGAAATAAATTCTAGGAAAATTTGGTGATGTTCCTTATGACCAGAGGACCCTAGGAAAAATAGGTTTTGAGTTGGTTCATTTAAAACAACCCTAATTGGCTTAAACACCCAAAATGGATCCCTAATTAATTAGAGTTAACCATACATCAAATTGACTTGAAATCAATTCTTCACTGACCTTTAGGACCAGAGGAACCCACCATAAAAATTTGAGGTCAATTGGACTTGGTTAGCCCTACTAAATGGGTTGATTAAGCCACTTAGTCATTTTAAACTTTAAAAATTCCTAACTTTCAAAATATCTTTCAAAAATTCACCAAATTGGTTTTGGAGCCTCTCTGATATTAGGGTAATTTATGAAAATTAAAATTTCAATTTTCTAAAAAAGTTGATTTTTAATATTATTTTAATATTTTTAATAATTAAATAATAATAAAAATCACAAAAATAATAAAATTCACCAAAATATCACATTTTGAATTTTAATCACTTAGGAACAAACCCCATATTTTTCTTAGGTCTATTTAATGAGATATTAAATTTTAAAGCTCTAGGGCAATTTTAAAATTAAAAAAATGTATTTTCTAGTATTTCCACTAAAATAATTCTAATAAATCATAGAAAAATCAAAAAATTGTAAAAATTAGTTCTCTGATTTCCTTGATATCAGAGAGATTTTTAAAAAATATAAAATTTATTTTTCAACATTTATTTTATTTTTAAATTAATTAACACTCCAAAACTTAAAATAATTATAATAAAAATAATATAATTCAAAAAATCACCAAAATTGGTCCAAGTGGTCCTCTGGTCATTAAGAATGTCCCTTATTTTTCTTAAGGACAGAAACTTTCCCTTGGTCATGTTATTAAATTTTCCTTGGAAATCTCTATTTTCTACCAAAAAATAATTATATAAATAAATTAAATACAGAAAAATCACATTTTCTCCTCTCATGTCTTTATTGACATATGAGTGAAGTCACATAAAAATTTCAAGTTCATTTGAGTTCAATTTTGTGAGTTATGATATTATTAAGCTTAAAGGGTAAAGTGGTAATTAAAATTTTAATCCTTAATTAAAACTTTAGGTTTAATAAAAAAATTAACAAGTAAAATATTTGATCCTAATCTGATTTGGATGATTGAAATTTAAATAATTAAAGGGTAGAAATCCATTAAGCAATTTAAAAAAATTAAACCTTAATTAAATAATTGATTAAATTTGGAAAAATAATAAAATTGGAATTATTAAAATAGGGATATTATTAGGAAGAGATTTATTCTTTAATTTAAAAATCCCTAAATTAATTATCTCATTAATATTCAATTCTTAATTAAAATGATAACTCAAATTCAAAGCATTAAAAGACTTAATCATTAAACTAAAGTTAAATTATTAAACTCTTTTAAAATTTCAATTAAAATTAAAAATTAAATTAAATTAAAAATTAAATTAAATTAAGTAAATTAAATTGAATTAAATTAAATTAAATCAAATTAAATCAAAGATTAATTGAATTAAATTAAATTAAATTAAATTAAAAATTAAATCAAATTAAATTAAATAAATAAATTTAATTAAATAAATAAATTAAATTAAATTAAATTAAATTAAATTAAATTAAATTAAATCAAATTAAATTAAAATTAAATCAAATCAAACTAAATTAAGTTGACATCAAACCAAACCAAATTAAATTGAATAGAATTAAATTAAATTAAATTAAATTAAATTAAATTAAGTTGAATTAAATATAATATCACCAAAGACATAAAGAATTCAAAATAAATCTAAAATAACTTGAACACTATTCCAAATTTAAACCAATTAATTGAAATTAAACTAAATCACAAACCATTTGAACACCAATTTACCCTCGAAAGCTTTAGTTATCATAACTCCTAAACAGAAAATTAAATGAAATGTTACTTCACCTATAGGACATTCAAACATCCTAGTTCACTGAGTAAGATAATAAAAAAACTTAACTAAACCTCGGACTATTAATTCATTTGGACTTAAAACAATCCTAGAAATATTGAAAAGATGTTTATGATTCTTCTTAAGCACTTCCTCAATATGATAGGATATTTATAAGAACAATTGAATTTAATTGTTCTTTGATGAAGAAAATCGTCTTCAAACAAAAACACAAGGAACCTAGACGTCTTAGGAAATGACTAGCTATAGGATTAGGAACTTGGTAGAAAACCATAACCCTTACCTTAGCTTTACCTAGGAACTTGCTTAAATATTCTAATTGTGTTTTAAGTGCAGCTTGGGATGACGGGAAGACCCTCCAAGTACGCTTTTATTTTATTGCAATTTACTTTCTTGCAATTTACATTATTGCAATTTATTTAATCGCATTGCACCTACTTTTCCTGCATGATAAACAATTGTTGCATGAAAACCCACACCTTTAGGATAGTCCACTAAAACTGAAACCAAAACTAAGTTAAAAGTTATTGCAAGATAAAATTCACCGCCACAACATTTCAAAATATAAAACAACTCAAAATTTAATCACAAACGAACACAAAACTACAATTACAATTAAATTAAAATGTCCTGTTGGATGATCGGGAATACCTCGGATGATGTAACCTACGTGTTGCTAACGGGATTTCCCACGGTCTAAATGAAAGTGTGGAGCTCATTCGGTTGAGTTTAGCAAATTCATCTGGACTAAGTGAATCCGATAAAAATAATGATGCCGGAAGGATGGAACCGTGGGATCTTAACCGGTGTCGTTATAATCAACTTTAAGATTTGTTTTAATTAAAATATTGAAAACACTTGGAAATTAAGATTTCTCTAAACCAAAACACTTTTCTCATCTCTTGATTTATGACTTCTAAAACTAAACCTATGCAACAACAAGGAGCTCGGAGCATGGTGGGCAGCACGGCCATCGTCATCAGCAAAACCTGAGTCTACTTCAGCAAAACTTTCTTAGAATTAAATAACGAAGCCATAGGACTTCGAGGTAGTTTTCCTAGTGCAACATAAATCCTCAACTCTTCGTTAGGCATTTGCATTGCAAATTAAGCCCTAACCGGTCTTAGGATTCCGAGGTAGTCGTCCGATACGACATAAACCCTCACATCTTCGAGGCTATTTGTATGATTCTGTCATATAAATATAAGCCCTAATTAATTAAAATTGGCAAGATTGAAATACTAAATAAATATTAGGACTTTTCTAAATCTAAGCCAAACAATAGGATAGTCGGGAAATTACCGAAGTTCACTTCAAATCTGTGATTTCTCCTACTTTTCTTCCTTTGAATTCCCAAAACAAAATGGTCCAAATTTGATCCATTCCCTATTGAAATTCCAAAATTCAATCCCTTGAAAACTTAAACTTTGAAATTCTTGAGAGCAGAATTATTGATTATTATCGAGAGTTTTCTTAGGTGATTCCCATCACTTAAGATGTAATTAACTATAGGGGCTTGCCCTATAGGGAATTTTAAAGAACCTGAGTAATATAAACCTCGTTTAATGCTTTCATATTAAGCAGGGGAATTTGTCGGCTTATAAAATTGGTTCGCAGACCAAACGGATGTCACAAATCTTTTAGTTTGTTTAATCGAGCCCCACCGTCAAGCAGTGTGTCTATCCTTAGGGATAGATACACGGTTTGTGGTGCGGTGCTCGTTTATGTAAACTATTTGGGATGTGAGATCGGTTTAATCTCATATCTTAAAACCTTCAAATTTAAAATTATTTTCAAAATCAAATACTACTTTTCAAAATTATTTATTTAAACTAAATTAAAAATTCGCCGATAAGGCACACTTCCAAAATGCGACATCGGCGACTCCGCTGGGGACAATTCCTCTCTCCATTATAATCAGATACTTTTGCTTTCAAAAATCGGTAGTGCATCCATGTCCATAATGGATCAAACTACCCTTCTTTCCGTTGGAATACTATGTTCATTTCTACCGTGAACAAGTATAGCCAACATTCTCTCGGATTTAGGAGCCACTTGTTTAGACGCCCACTAAACAGAGAGGTTCCGAGATCCTTTTACCTCATTTACGAGGAGGGGTGGACCCCGATAGGTGTTAGTTTAGGAGTGATCCTTCGAGTCGAGAAGTCTTGCATAAGAATTTCTTTTCCTTTCCAACTCCGAATCGGATTCCTTACCTTCTCTACACCTTTGGACATTCCGTTCTAAATAAACAAACCCTTTTATAAATGATTCTTTTAATAAATGATTCCTTCTTATAAATACATGAACGAGAATGAGTTCGGACTCTTTTCAATTCCTTTCTTTTCGTCCTAAAGAAAAGAAGCATAACTTGGGACTGACAACCAGAATCTACCCTGCAGAAATGGAAGCCCCAAAGCTGATTTTCTCCTTCACCAATGGACTGGACTTCACTGTCTATAAGGATGAGCTGCCCGACAATGGGATCATCCGGTTTGGACAAGGATTTGAAAACACGAATGTCAAGATCACCGACGTTTCCCTTTTCGCACTGACAAACAAGGTATCTGAAGCTAAGAAGCCGCTGATTGAGTTCAACCTTAGGTCAACCAAAGAGTTTCCTCCCCTGCAAAAGATCCCGACTGAGAGGAGTACTGTTGTCCGCAGGAGGACTGTTCTTACTACCCCCACTAGTCTAGTTGTTTCTGCACCTACCCCGACTTCTGCCAAATTAAAGGGAAAGAAATCCGAATTATGGTGAACCCGTTACCATGGAGGGTACGGATCTTCTCGTGAGACCTTACGTTTTGAAATCGGGTCCAGCTAAAGAATTCCATCACCGACGAGGACCCAAAGAAGAAACGAAGTAGAAGGATCGCTAGAGAAGCCGGAATCGCTGAAATTGCTTTCCGGAGGAAATCCTGAACTGCTGAATATACACCGTCTCGAATATACACCGCTGCTCGAATACATACCACTTTTGGAAGGAAGCGGGTTCCATCCCCTCTCCGCCACGAGAGGATGAAGAAAATGTTCGCAAGATTGTTGCCGCATTGCCTCGGCCCGCATATTACAACGATAGCCGCAAGAAAAGGACTAGAACTACGCCGTTTGCTCGATCGCAAACTTTGATAGAGAAGTTAGCAAAGAAGAAAAAGTGCCCGTATCGGAGATTCTACGAAGGATAGGGCGGGTGCCGGTCGAATCCCGTCTTGGGCCCCGAGTAGAACCCGCCATCGTGACGAGAAAAGCCGAGTAAAAGAATGAAGGCTAGTCCGCTCGTCGTCGTCTCGGGATTACAGATTAGGGAGGATACCACCATCCGGCATTTGGGTCGACGGACCATGCGGTCCTAGACCTTCTGCCTGCTAGAAGGATGGTATGGCGACCCATCTTCGGGCGATTGAGATTGAAACAACGGCTCGAGAAGGAAAGTCTCGTCAGGAGACTTGAATCTGAAGAAAGCGCCACTGCGGTAAAGGGGACTCGTGAGAAAGGGACCCGGCAGCTATCGCACGACAACCGCGAGGACGCACAGAAAGGCCCGCTAGAAGATGCCATGGAAAAGTTGAGAACTGATATCCGACGATTAGCAAAAGAAAGAGAAGAGAAATTCGGAGACGAGATTGATTCATCGGAATTCATGGACGACGAATATGCGAGAAATCAACATGGTCGAAACACGAGCTTCATCGGCTTCACAAGGTGCTCCTGCGGCCGCGAGAAGAGAGGAGCCGAAGTAATGAGAAGGCAGCTTCAAGAGAAAGACGACACGATCGCCTAAATGGCAAGAAGGATGGAAGAGATGGCTGTAGCTCTAGCCACTCTCCAGAGTCAAGTGCAACCCCAAAGAGAGACACCCCCAGAGGTCATTCACATTGTAGATGGAGGAAAGGAGATTACATCCATCAACGGGGATGATCAGCTAAAAAAGATACAACACAAAGTATGATCCCCGAAAAGGATATCAAGAGCTTGGTGGAACGAGCGAGTGCGAGAAGCCTTAGCACAATCAAAGAGCGGGACATCCATTCGGACGGGTAGACCTTACCCGGAAGAATTCGACGCTGTCCGATACCCAAAAGCTTCGTACCACCTCCGTTCAAGACCTTCGATGGAACCGGGAACCCCGACAGGCATGTTGCACACTTTCGTGCCGGTTGTTACAATGCCGGCGGGAGCGATGCATTACTCTTCCGACGGTTCGTCGGCCACTGTCGGGGATCGCCTTCGGCCGGTATGCGGAATTACCAAATGGTTCGGTGAAAACGTTCTCGGAACTAGAAAGCCTCTTCATCGAGCGATTCGCCGGAGCTCGGCACCACATCACTATAGGTGATTTAGTGGTAGAGAAGCGAAGCCGAACGAAACTTTGGTGGATTACATACTTCGATGGAGGAACTTAAGCATGAAGTGTGAACCACAACTACAAGAACAACATGCGGTCGGCATCTTACTTAAAAGCATTCACGGCCCGATAGCACTTCTCCTCAAAGGATTCACTATTAAGACTTTCGAGAAGTTGTTAAGCAAGGCGGGAGCTTGCAAGAGGAGGCGAAGCAATTAAGTTTCGCCGACAAGACAGACAAGCAAAAGCCTGTGAAGACTTTTGAAAAGAAATCCGGGATCGTTGCCGCAGTCGACAAAGGCAAGCAACCGATACAAATATCGTCCGAACGGCCGCAGCAACCTCAACAAAATTACCAGCAACCTCGACCCAGCTATCAGTCATCTTCACAGTATGAACAACCGCCTCGTCCGCAACGTACATTAAGGGAGCTTCGAGCGTGGAATATCCATTCAAGAATGAAGCGATGCCGAAAATGTTCCGTAGTCGATGAAGACTCCAGATTTCCAGTGCCACGAGCTCTAAGAGACCGAGAGGAAGTCAACAAGAAAGGTGATCCCAACTTTTGCCCCTACCACCGGATGCTTGGGCACAAGATAGAAGATTGCATTACCTTGAAAAGTTGGCTCAACGACAACCTTCGGAAAGGGAATATAACGATCCCGAAGGAGTACATGAAGGAACCCCGGAAAGGAGGTTCCGTCGATGTTATCTCAGCCGATCCCATCATTCCGATAGATCCCTATACGACCGACGATGGATGGACTACCGCTTGGACAAGGTCTTCGAAAAAGATTTTAGACAGCATCCAAACCGCTTCGGTGCGAGCTTCAATTCAGAGTTCGAAACCTGTTAAGTCGGCACTATCACTTGCGATAGAAGAACCACCTCAACAGGAGACGATTGAAGAGAAGAAGAAAATCGACGAAGAAGAGAGGACCGAGACTCCTAAGGCTAGGCTAGGGGCTGCTTATCCTAGGATAGTTGTTTCGATTCGGGGGAGAAATCCTCGAACCTCCGACTCCGTATGATTATCCGCTCACTTCGGTGGGATCATATAATGATAAGGGTGATGGCGTTGGCTACGTTTTGATTCGTTTCTAACGATTACGTAACTAGCGACAATCCGGACATCGATTTCGATACCAACGACAATTCTCAAATCATACACAATCTCGACGATCAAAATGACGAAGAAGACATCCATCGAGGAGGCTACGAGAGTTCAACAAGCAACGAATCTATCTGCGAGTTTCGAGGAGCTCCGGTCATAATAGAGTTAGAGCCTTCGGACTCCGAAGCTAATCCGAGAAGAACCCGTCATTCCGATTCGAGAAGAAACACCAGCAAGCTCAACACTAGATTCGGAAGAAATTACGAAGTCAACTTAAGAAGTGGAAGAGTTCTACCTCCGAGAATGGGTCCAAAAGACAAAGGAAAGCGGTGGTTGTTCAAGAAGAACCAACCCAGCGGAAGAAATACCCATTCGAGAAGAAGCCGAGACACATGGAAATAAAGTGGACTACAACGTGCTAGCCCATCTTAGGAAACTACCGGCCAAGGCGAGCATCTACGATGCTCTCATCTTATCGAAAGGAGATGAGAGAAGCTCGATCAAGGCCTTACTTGATCCGAAAATTTGCTTAGCTCGAATGGCCGGAGATTCCTTAGATGAGGTTTGCTCGTTAAAGGAACGACGAGGTGTTACCTTCACGGACAATGACCTACTACTTGGGACGACGAATCACAACCGACCGTTGTACATTTCGATTACAATTGGGAAGTTTACACTCTCCGAGTATTGGTGGATCCGGGAGCATCAATCAATATAATGAGTCTTCGAACACTAGCATACTTGGAAATTGATGCTCGTGAGCTCGAGGCCGACAAAATGTTATTAAGAGGATTCAACCAGAAAGGAGAAAGAGCCCTCGGATCAATAACGCTACTAATGAAGACCGGTGACTTAGCAAAGACAACAGCGAAATTTCACATAATTGATTCAGAAACGTCATTCAACGCTCTACTGGGCCGACCATGGATACATGAAAACAGGATGGTACCATCATCCCTACATCGGTGCATCAAATACTACGATGGAGGGAACGAGTGCATCAAAGGTGACTTACAACCATTCTCCGTACATGAGATTGGAATCCATGAAGACGCGGCTTATTATGCACCACCGAAGAAAACAATCTTCTCCGGAGATACCGTAACAAATGAAGCAAAGAAAGTTCGGGACAACGAAGAACCCGAAGTTCTAGTCCAACGATCACTCACCACTCCCTTCCGGCGAGATGGTGAAGGTTTCTCCACAACTCGCATCCGAGGTCGAGGCCGGGGACGAGGTCGTGGTAGAGGCGTTAGGACGAGTTGGACGAGAGGAAACCAGCCATCAATGTTGATTGGGAAGATGAGTTACGAAGAAGAAAAAGAAATCAAGCAAGAAGCAGCGACGATAAGTCGGAAGAAGCCGCAATTCGAAGATCTCCTCGAAGATGAGAAGAATGAAGAATACAAATCGATGTACGAGAAGATTAACCACTACGTACATACTTATGACCCTAACCCCGATCCATTCTAATAAGATCGAGGGTATGGTGGTCAAAGAGATACGTAGCGACGGTGCAAAGCCGATTAAATTCTACCAGTGGTGCTTCTTCCTCCAAGCGAAAATAATGTACAATTTGAAGATGTCACTTCATCGGAATTAATGGAATTACCTTTTGAGTGGTACTCTCCCTGTGTTCAAAATTTAATTCAACGTGGTTTCTTACCTCGACAATGGACAAAAGGTCGATCACAACGTTTTGAAAAATTATGGAATAACTCCGGTCGTCCACCCGATTCAAAGTATGGACTCGGATTCGGCACGGTAGGATCGGTTGACGATGCGAATTTTGCTTGGTTGTCACTTGCGAGTCTAATGAAAACTGCATGGAAACTACGAGACGAACTCGAAGATTTACAAATTGGAGACGCTCCACCGAATTCGAAGAAGAAATTAAATCTACGATAGATGAGTTAACGGAAGTTAACTTAGGTACTAGCGAAGAGCCTAGACCTACCTTTGTTAGCTCCTTACTCGATAAAGAAGACTCCGAAGAAATAATCAAGTTATTAATGGAATTTAAAGACTGTTTTGCTTGGAACTACGATGAAATGCCGGGATTAGCTCCGAGGTCGCAGTCCATAAGCTAGGAGTGGATCCTACTTCGTCCCAGTCGGACGAGGTCCCGAAAGAATGCGTCTAGAAATCGAACAACAAGTCATAGCCGAAGTTAAAAAGCTAATAGACGCTAAATTTGTCCGTGAAGAACAATACCCGACTTGGTTAGCCAATGTGGTGCCGGTCGAAAGAAGAATGGTCGGATCGGAATTTGTGTGGACTTCGGAGATTTAAACAAGGCATGTCCAAAGGATGAATTCCTCTACCGATCCCGAATTAATGATCGACATTGCTTCGACACATGAGATATTTTCATTCATGGATGGATCTTCGGGATACAACCGGATAAAAATGGCTCCGAGAAGATGAAAAGCTTACGAGCATTCGAACGCCGATCGGAGTATATTGCTACACAGTGATGCCATTCGGATCGAAGAACGCAGGAGCAACATACCAGAGAGCGATGACAAGAATTTTTGATGATCTCATCCACAATCAAGTCGAATGCTACGTGGACGATGTGGTCATCGAAAGCAAAGTAAAGGAAAACCACTTGTATGATTTGAGAATTGTTTTCGAACGATTAAGACAATTTAACCTTAAGATGAATCCCTTAAAATGCGCCTTCGGCGTCACCTCCGGGAAATTCTTAGGATTCGTTGTCCGACATCGTGGAATTGAAATCGACCCGGAAAAGATTAAAGCTTATCTTAGAAATGCCGCCTCCCAAAACCTTAAAACAACTACGATCTTTTCGAGGGAAGGCGGCATATCTTCGACGCTTTATCTCGAAACTTATCGGGTAGGTGTCGGCCTTTCTCGGCACTAGTTAAAAAGGACGCCAAATTTATTTGGGAAGAGAAATGCCGAGAAGGCCTTCGAGGACATTAAACAATATTTAATGACACCTCCTGTCTTAGCGGCCCCGAGTCTCGAGTAGGCCGCTGATACTTTACACCGCGGCTTTAGACGACTCTCTCGGAGCCTCGTTAGCCGAGTCGATGATGAGGGTAAAGAAAATGCTCTTTACTACTTAAGCCGTCGTTTACTTCCGACGGAAGTAAGGTATCCCGCAATTGAAAAGCATTGTTTGGCCCTGATCTTCGCCGCTCAAAAGCTCAGGCACTACATGCTTTCTCATAAGGTCAACCGATCTCGAAATTTAATCCATTGCAATACTTGATGACTCGTCCAATTCTTTCTGGCAGACTTGCCAGATGGTCGATGATATTATTGCAATTCGATATAACTTTCGTGCCTCTTCGTGCCGTAAAGGGACAAGTCTTAGCAGACTTCCTCGCGGCACACCCTTTGCGGCGGAATCTCCTCTCGATGACGATTTGCCGGATGAACAAATAATGAGCCTAGAAGACCACGATGATCGACGTTGGGAATTATACTTCGACGGAGCATCTTCGGCACACAAAGACGAAGAATCGCAAGTGATAGTGCCGGTAAGGCAGGAATCGGGCTAATCTTTATAACACCGGAGCGGGGGATGTTAAGATACTCCTACCACTTAACGGAACCATGTACAAACAACGAAGCAGAATACGAAGCCCTCATAACGGGACTGGAATTAACTATTCGAATGGGGATAACGAGACATCAACATCTACGGGGATTCACGAGTTAATCATTCAACGAGATCGTCGGACGATACAGAATTTTAAAGCGAAGACTCGAGCAATACTTCCGGTATGCCATACGGTTGTTGGAACAAATTCCAAATGTGACGATCTACAAAATTCCCGGAAAAGAAAATGCTTTAGCGAGATGCTTTAGCCCGTCTCGCAAAAGAATTTGCATGTTTGCAAGATGAATCGGTGGAAGTGTCGGTTCACGGACGTCGGGTCCTATCACGGCTCGACATAGACACAATACACAAATCGAGAAAAGAAAAAGAATCGGTTACAACGGTGACGAGAAAACACGGAAGATTGGCGACGGCCATTAGTAGACTACACCGCAAACGAGAAAGCTACCGGACGATAGAGTCGTTGGCCCATCGGATCAAGAAAAGAACTCGTCTTACGCATTAATAAACAACACATTATACGGAAGGTCTTTTGATCGAATGTGGCTAAGGTGCCTAAGCGGGTCCGAGGCCCGTGAAATTGTTAAAGAGGTGCATTCGGGACTCCATGGCGCTCACTGGTCGGGTCCGAAGATGAAAATGAAAATTAAAAGACTAGGGTACTATCGGCCCTCGATGATGACCGATCGCATGAAAATCGCCGAGAGCTGTCACCAATGCCAAGTGCACGGAGTGGTTCTACACCGACCTCCAAATGTGCTGCATCCGACAATTGCGTCGTGGCCATTTGAATGTTGGGGCACGGATATAGTGGGTCCGATAGAACCACCATCTTCGAAAGGACATCGCTTCATTCTTGCGGCTACAGATTACTTTTCCGAGTGGGCAGAGGCGGTTCCACTTAGAGAAGTGAAAGCACACCACGTCTTCACGGTTTTCAAGAACCGAGTTGTCTACTCAGTTTCGGAGTGCCGCGCGGGATTATCTCGGATAATGGGTCGGCATTCGAAGCACGCAAATCAACAATTTTGTCGGGAGACACGGAATCGGCGGCGATACTCGACAATTTACTACCCGAGAGCAAACGGCCTCGGCGAGGCTTTTAATAAAACTCTCGTTCAAATCTTAAAGAAAACTTTGGACGATAATAAGAGAAATTGGCACGAGAAGTTGTTAGAAGCCTTATGGGCCTACCGGACAACCTTCGAACTCCTACTCAAGCTACACCTTACGCTCCGGTGTATGGGTCCGAGGCGAGTGTTACCTTTAGAGGTTCGGCTTCCTTCACTCGGAATTGCGAGTTGCAAACAAGATCACGACGGAAGAGAACGCCAAATTACGACTAGAAGAATTAGAAAGCTCGGAAGGGAAAAGACTTGCGGCGCAACGGAATTTAGAACTATACCAAGCTAAGATGGTTCGAGCCCATGACAAGCTGGTCCGCCCGAGAACCTTGAAAGTTGGTGACTTAGTTCTCGTTCTCAAGAGACCTATTCTTGCACATCGCAAGATAGGAGGAAAATTTGAACCCACTTGGGAAGGACCGTTTGTGGTTGAAGCGGTATACTCGGGAGGTTCCTACCGGCCTAGTGAATTGCCGGGGAGAACGACATATGCTTCCGATCAACGGACGATACTTGAAAAAGTATTACGTCTACCTGATGTTTCGAAGGAATGAATTCTTCATCCCTAAGAAACACGGGCGAAGTAATTACTTATGATTGGGTCCGAACCCAAAAAATAATAAAATGTGCTAAAATAAATAAAGTCATGATAATTAAGTTTTCCTTGTTTTCTTTTCCAAATCAAAATCTCTTCCCTGATCTTATCCTACTTCATTCCTGTTAAATTTGAAAATATAAAAAAAATATATATAAAAAAATGTGTCTTTAATAAACATTTTCTTAATGTTCTTGTTCTTAGTACAGCCCCTGATCCTTTTCCTTGTCTTTTCGCAGGGAAATGTCGAACGGGCGGTTGGTCCTGAACTTTAAGAATGGCGTAAGCCTTGCACTCGATGAAAAGAGGGTGAAAGATGGAGCGATAATCGAGATTGACTCGGATTTCGCACCGAGCGGGCCTACGATACGAGGAAAGTGAGCCGGGTCCCAGTTGACCGAGAAGAACTGCCGGGCGGACAGGTGATGAAAGTGGGTGGCCCAAGCCACCAATCCGACGACGAGAAAAGAAAGGCAAACACTGAAGAAGACAGAAAATGAAGTACGTAGTCGCTACGGCGAGAGGGCGAGCTTGTCGGCGCCGCGCCCGCGGACATTCAAGAAGTTCGAAGAGCTACTCTCGCGACAACGCAACGAAGAAATAAGAATCGCCGTATCCGTAAGATGTTAACAAAACTAGGCTGCGGACCGGCGCGACGAGACGAGTTGCTAATGCCGGTACATACACTTCGAGGACACCGGTTCACCGGGAACCCGAAGAAAGGAGGCCGGCTCCTAGGATAACGGAAAGGACCGGGGAAATCTCACGAAGACCGGAAGAAGAAGGCTACCACGCCACCGGATAGAACCACCGGTAATGCATGACCTTGTTGCGAAGCAACCCGGGGATGTCCCGACGGACATCATCCCCGAGGAGCCGAGGTATGCGGGGAGAACGTGAAGGGATTGAACCGTATATCCCACAATATGTCACTGAGGCCTCGCCATCTGCGGATCATTCCGGAATACGAGCTGGAGAGAATGCGGAATGTTGAAAAGAAAACCTTTGAATACTTCGAGAGAATTAGAGGCGGAAGAATCAATATACTTAGAGGGCCTCGAGCTACATACGGACGTATTCTCGGAGTATGAACAACGAGCAAATCGTGGATTGCATCCGGATTTGAAAAGAATGGGCCGAGCGAGGCCGCCTGAGGAAAACACATACTCGGAACCCCGGAGATGGATGCCGGGGAAGGGAAGAATCACGATACAATGTGGATGCTTGTTACAACTTTGCGGAGGACGGGAAGGGAAACCCATCGGGAATACTCCGTCATGGGCGAGTGGATCCGATGCCATTAGTCATCGAGAGAATGGTAAAGAGATTGATAACATGGAGGGTGCTGCCAGCGATTGCATACCAATAGCTGCATTATCAACATCTACAAGCGGGGTGATCGCATACCCCCACACATAGATCACCACGACTTTGTCGGACCATTACGCACGGTCTCTTTCTCGAACGAGTGTAACATCATGTTCGGATCCGACCTCCGGATAACGAGGCCCGGGTGAGTTCCGAGGGCCGGTGAAGATACCTTTACCGGTAGGTTCCGTCATGATGCGAAGGGCAACGGAGCGGATATCGCTAAGCATTGCATACCAGGAGTACCGGTGAAGCGGATCTCGGTTACTTTCGAAGGATGGACGACAGGAAGACACCTTACCATTTCCGACCGGACCCGGAGCTAGAGAGCCTCCGGCCTTACGAGCTGTGAGTTACATGGGAGATATCATACCTCCAACGTACATCCAGCAGGCATCCTTGCCAAGGATGGCTTGGAAGGTGATGTTATTAACCATGTACCCCACTATTCAGACATAGATTTTTGACAGATGCTTCTTTTGATGGATCGACGAAGATCATACATAGTACGTTTCGAGTCTATATGGATTGTATGAAATATATGCCAGATCAAGTTGTATGATGTATCTTCGACATGATTGGAATGAAAGTGACCATGTCACATTTTTGGCCTTCACCTCTTTTGTGCAAATTGGTAGGAAACGCCATTAAAGTTAAATGAACTTCGAACAAAGAACGAAAAGAAATAAAAAAAAGAATAAAAGAAAACTTCCCTTAAAAATCTAAAAATGACGAACACCAAATTCACATGAACATTAAATAAATGATAAAATAAAATTTGAATCATTAAAAGACAAACAAAATGAACATAAATTTCAAATCGAATCTTACCAATTTCAGAATCAAATTCTCAATCGAATTTCAAATTCATCATCAATCGAATCTCGATCAAATTTCAAATTTGATCTTCCAAATTTCAAATCAAATCTAAATCAAATTTCGAATTCAATCTTTCCAAATTTCAAATCAAATTTCAATCAAATTTCAAATCGAATTTCAATCGATTCAAATTCAATCTTCCAAATCGAAATCCAATCCGTTCCATTCTCTCCTTGTACGGGATGGAAGCGGTTGATTCCATTGACACGGATCAAATCTGATGGCGAAGAATTATATCCAATCCAAACCAGTGACTTCCGATCAACTCTTTTGAATGGGATATGTAACATCTACATATTCCCTCCTAATCTATTTCCTTCCATGAAAGTCTTTTACAACTTTCATGAAATTCTCGAAACACCAAAATTTCACACTTTTCAAATCCCACACTACAAATCTTTGCAAAGTCAATGACTATTAAAATCAAACTTTTGGGTCGAGGATTTTACATCCGAGACTGCATTGCTTTAGGATTCTTTCCCTATCGCAATGAAATACATCAAAATCAAACTTTTGGGGTTGAGGATTTTACATCCGAGACTGCATTGCTTTAGGATTCTTTCCCTATCGCAATGAAATACATCAAAATCAAACTTCTTGGGGTCGAGGATTTTACATCCGAGACTGCATTGCTTTAGGATTCTTTCCCTATCGCAATGAAATACATCAAAATCAAACTTCTTGGGGTCGAGGATTTTACATCCGAGACCGCATTGCTTTAGGATTCTTTCCCTATCATAATGAAATACATCAAAATCAAATTCTTGGGGTCGAGGATTTTACATCCGAGACTGCATTGCTTTAGGATTCTTTCCCTATCGCAATGAAATACATCAAAATCAAACTTTTGGGTCGAGGATTTTACATCCGAGACTGCATTGCTTTAGGATTCTTTCCCTATCGCAATGAAATACATCAAATTCAAACTTCTTGGGGTTGAGGATTTTACATCCGAGACTGCATTGCTTTAGGATTCTTTCCCTATCGCAATGAAATACATCAAAATCAAATTCTTGGGGTTGAGGATTTTACATCCGAGACTGCATTGCTTTAGGATTCTTTCCCTATCGCAATGAAATACATCAAAATCAAAATTCTTGGGGTTGAGGATTTTACATCCGAGATTGCATTGCTTTAGGATTCTTTCCTATCGCGATGAAATACATCGAAATCAAATTTTTGGGGTTGAGGATTTTACATCCGAGACTTGCATTGCTTTAGGATTCTTTCCTATTGCAATGAAATACACCAAAATCAAACTCTTGAGGTTAAGGATTTTACATCCGATACCGCATTACTACGAGATCTCTCCTCATTGTAATGATTCGATCCAATCGATTCAATTTTCTTTTGTGGTTAAAGATGTTATATCTAAAACCACGAAATTCCAATTTTCATTTCAAATCAAATCCCTTCAAATTAATTTTGACAAACTTCGATCTAAATTGAAACTCCAAATTGAAATCTAAACTCACACATCAAAACTTAAATTGAAACAAAATGAAATCTAAATTGAAATTTCCCCAGATCATGTGATTTGGAATTCACCTCCTTTTCCTTTCCCCGGCGAGAGTTCGGGAATCTCCAGTTTCGGAGATATACTCGACACTCCCAGCGGAAGCTCTTCTACTTCGTCCTAAGTTCGTCACTTGGACATCTGTGTTGGTTTTGTTGATCGCCTCGGTCAACACCAATACGCGCGGTGTGCTCCGTCAGCTCACCACACCTATTGGGGGTCCATTTGTTGACCTCATTTTTGATGAGGTCTTCTCTTCTTCTTTTAGTACTTAGGATCTAGCCTTAGGCTTTTCCTTTGACTATCTTAGAGGACTAGAATTGGGATCCACCATCTAGAATTTCAAACCACTTCTTAACTCCCTGCAAACTCCACAAACTTGATCGTAGACCCCTAATCACCTAGAGGGTTGAAATCGAATGTGGAAGTTTAAAGGATGAGTTCTATAGGACTCTTTGGCCTCAGGATCGCCTACAGGTGGCACAGTGTCGGTGAAGGGCCGACTTACACACACACTACACTTATACACTACACTTTCACACACCTCCTAAAACCACACTCATACCTAACTCGACCTCCTGACTCATGTAGGTGATTCACATGGATGGTCCTTAACCCCTAAGCCCTTGGTTAAGAGGGTTAGGAACAACATAGTGAATGCCTCAAATGAGTCCCTTCATGGCTCATGTGGGCTTGATGTGGCTTCATGGCTCAACCAAAATGATTTCATTCCACTCAAATTTACCCAATCTTCAATTTTCCAAATTTTCGATTTTTGACCCCGGGACCCTACACCCGCTAACTTACCAAAGCCTCGAAATTACCCAAATTTTTCAAAATTTCCTAAATTACCCAAAAATTCCCCAAAATCAATCCCAAACATTTCCACATCACTCAAATTGATCATCCATACCCAAAAATACCAAAAATTCCAAAAATACCTCCCAATACCCTCCAAATACCCAAAATACCCCTCTTAACCCAAAAATCCAAAAATTCAGAAAATTCCCAGAAAATTCCAGAAAATCCCAAATATTCCCAATTTCATTTTGTTCAACTACACCATGGGCCAATTTTGTCAATTTACCTACTTTTGTCAAAACCCCAATTGACCCATTTTAACCCTAAGTGAACCCAATGTCAAACCAAACCTATCCAATTGACCCAAATTCTGGTCCAATTCAATTCTAAACTTCAATTCAACATTCCCAACACCAATCTAGACCAAATCCAAGTCCAATTTGATTGACATTTGGATCCAATTTCACTTTTGGCCTTAAAGCCCAATTTGGATCCCATGACCCAAACCTAACCCAAACTCACCTAATTCAACTCCAATTAACCCCAAATCTTTTCTAAATCTTCCTTAGCATCCCCACAAGCAAAACACTAACATGATTTGCCCAAAATTTGGACCCAAACCCCACTCAAATTCAACCCAAAGCTAAAAGGCCCAATTTTGACCTAAACCCAAACCTAACCCAAATGAGCCCAAACCCCAAAATCAAAGCCCAATCAAAGTCAAAACCTCTTTGAAACACTCCCATAAACATTTCTCAACATTAATTTTACATCAATTTCAGCCCAACATTGGCCCAACTTGGCCCACTTGGACCTATATTGGCCCATTCACCAAAAGAACCCAAATTCAACCCAATTCAAACCCAAATCACCCCAATTTGCTTCAAGTCACTCATGACACATCCATGAGCTAAACCCAACAATTATTTGGCCCAAGCCTTTACCAAAATTTCATCCCAAAATCCATTTTAAAATTCAAAAGCCCACTTTCCTAAACCATCTTAAAAGCCCATCTAAAACCATTTCAAAAAGCCCAAAATCTACCCTAAAGCCCCCATGACATCTCCACTTGCCATCCACTTAATAAAAGCCATTCCCTAAGTTCTAAATCCCATCATCAAATAATTCCAAATCAAGCCTCATGCCAAATCACCTCTAAATACCAAAATTTTCCTTAAATCTATTTCCATGAAATTGACTCCACTTTTCCCAAGCCAAAGGTGAGCCATGCAAGCCATGGACAAGCCACATGAAGCCATGGAAGGCTTGACATGTGATCAAGCCATTAATGGCAAAAGGAGGGCCCCCTTTCCTAATCCTTCTTAAACCCTTTTTACCTTAAGCATGTCACACACTAAACCATGCTTAGCCACCTCATCATGGATGGAGACCACACCATTCTCTCTTGGGCTGACCCAAGTGATCCTTTTCAGCCCAAGACCAGGCCTTGGGTGGTGAACCTAGCCCAAAACCATGGGTTGACTCATTTGAACCCAAAATGGTCTTCCCCCATTCCATTTCAATCCAAGCTCTTTACACATGGCATTTGCCAATTGCTTGCACCAAGTCCAGCCCCGACCCACCCGACCTCGAGGGTGACCCATGCCCGGCCGGCCGGCCACCAGGCCGCCGGAAAACACCATGGCCGAGAGCTCACATGTGAGCCAACTTTGGAATTCTCCCTCGCTGAGCCGCCCCATCCCAGTGGCCATTGTAGCTGTTCTTCTCTTGCCGAGAGCAGACTGATCCCAAGCCCTAACTCTCCCGGGAGGCCCTCCACCCTCTCCTATTTAAACACCACCCCTCTCGGCCATGAAAGGTGCTGAAACAAACCTTAAGGAAACTCTGCCAAAATTGTTCCAGACTACTCCCCATACACAGAGCACTTGATCCCCACTGAAATCCCCCTGCCATTTCTTCTCTGTGAGCTCAATTTCACAGTTGAAATCCAAGCCCAAAACCAGGACACTTCTCCACGGTGAGCCAATCCCCAAATTGATTGGTTCTACACCTTCACCGGACCGAGGAAGGTGTCCACCAGCAAAAGCCCCATCTCCGGGCCACCCGGTTGCTCCGGCCTCCAAGCTTTGTGATCGAGCCGTGGTCGAAATCCTACCTAGGCAATTCACCGAGACCAGGAGACTTCATGCGGAGCTTGCTCGGGATCCAATCGAAGGTGAAACAACCCTCGGATCGAAGCCACACTTCTCCGAGCAAAGGTATGGCCTCACTCTTCTTCCCGAGCTTCGAACATTCTCCATTTCTATTGCGTAAATTTCATCCCACATAAACCGTATGGATGTGTTCGTCTTCTCAAGACGAATCCATAGAGCATAAGAACACAAAAATCCATCGAGTATCGAGTGAGATATTAGGGATTTAGTGTGGACGGCTCTCGGGTGAGGACGCTCGGGGACGATGAACGGATGTCGTCCATTCGATACACGCGAGGACGGACGGCTCGGATGGCGTCGGACCGAGGAGATGGTACGTGAACCGCGGGGCCCGGGCTGGCGACTCGAGCGGCGGCGTCGAATGGGAGCGCGACGCGTGTGCGTTCGGAGATGCCGAGGATGACGCGGCGCCGACTCGGATAAATAGAAAATTAGGGGTATTTTCTATTTATTTAATTCCCTAAACTTGGAAAATTCATAACTTTGTGTAGGAAAATCATAAAAATAACATAAAAATACCCTCTTGCTCAGTGAAGAGAGGAGAATAATGTGGAAAAGAAATTATTTAATTTTATCAAGTATTTTATTTTTAATAATTTATTTACTCTCTGCATATTTTTAATTCTCTATGCATGTATACAATTCACCATGGCATGAGACCATAGGGCTTTTGAAGCCTCCGAATTTGGGAACATTCCCTGAATTTTCCAAAGTCGGAGGCCATCCCTATGAAAAGTTATTGATTTTTCAAATTCATGTTACTCGTTTTGAGTATTTTAATTTCAATAAATAGCATGTTGTGAAATAAATTCTAGGAAAATTTAGTGATGTTCCTTATGACCAGAGGACCCTAGGAAAAATAGTTTTTGAGTTAGTTCATTTAAAACAACCCTAATTGGCTTAAACACCAAAAATAAATCCCTAGTTAATTAGAGCTAACCATACATCAAATTGACTTGAAATCAATTCTCCACTGACCTTTAGGATTAGAGGAACCCACCATAAAAATTTGAGGTCGATTGGACTTGGTTAGCCTCTACTAAATGGGTTGATTAAGCCATTTAGTCAATTTGAACTTTAAAAATTCGATAACTTTCAAAATATCTTTCAAAAATTCACCAAATTGGTTTTGGAGCCTCTCTGATGTTAGGGGAATTTAAGAAAATTAAAATTTCAATTTTCTAAAAAAGTTGATTTTTAATGTTATTTTAATATTTTTAATAATTAAAAAATAATAAAAATCACAAAAATAATAAAATTCACCAAAATGTCACATTTTGAATTTTAATCACTTAGGAACAAACCCCATATTTTTCTTAGGTCTATTTAGTGAGATATTAAATTTTAAAGCTCTAGGGTAGTTTTAAAATTAAAAAAATGTATTTTTCTAGCATTTTCACTAAAATAATTATAATAAATCATAGAAAAATCAGAAAATTGCAAAAATTGGTTCTCTGATTTCCTTGATATCAGAGAGATTTTTGAAAAATATAAAATTCATTTTTCAACATTTATTTTATTTTTAAATTAATTAACACTCCAAAACTTAAAATAATTATAATAAAAATAATATAATTAAAAAAATCACCAAAATTGGTCCAAGTGGTCCTCTGGTTATTAGGAATGTCCCTTATTTTTCTTAAGGATAGAACTTTCCCTTGGTCATGTTATTAAATTTTCCTTGGAGATCTCTATTTTCTACCAAAAATAATTATATAAATAAATTAAATACAGAAAAATCACATTTTCTCCTCTCATGTCTTTATTGACATATGAGTGAAGTCACATAAAAATTTCAAGTTCATTTGAGTTCAATTTAGTGAGTTATGAAATTATTAAGCTTAAAGGGTAAAGTGGTAATTAAAATTTTAATCCTTAATTAAAACTTTAGGTTTAATAAAAAATTAACAAGTAAAATATTTGATCCTAATCTGATTTGGATGATTGAAATTTAAATAATTAAAGGGTAGAAATCCATTAAGCAATTTAAAATAATTAAACCTTAATTAAATAATTGATTAAATTTGGAAGAATAATAAAATTTGAATTATTAAAATAAGGATATTATTAGGAAGAGATTTATTCTTTAATTTAAAAATTCCTAAATTAATTATCTCATTAATATTCAATTCTTAATTAAAATGATAACTCAAATTCAAAACATTAAAAGACTTAATCATTAAACTAAAATTAAATTATTAAACTCTTTTAAAATTTCAATTAAAATTAAAAATAAAATTAAATTAAAAATTAAATTAAATTAAGTAAATTAAATTGAATTAAATTAAATTAAATTAAATTAAAATTAAAAGTTGAATTAAATTAAAGATTAAATTAAATTAAATTAAATAAACAAATTAAATTAAATTAAATGAATTAAATTAAATTAAATTAAATTAAATAAATAAAATCAAATTAAATTAAGTTAAATCAAATTAAAGATTAAATTAAATGAATAAATTAAATTAAATTAAATTAAATTAAATTAAATTAAATTAAATTAAATTAAATTAAATTAAATTAAATTAAATCAAATTAAATTAAATTAAATCAAATTAAATTAAAATTAAATCAAATCAAACTAAATTAAGTTAACATCAAACCAAACTAAATTGAATAGAATAGAATTAAATTAAATTAAATTAAATTAAATTAAGTTGAATTAAATATAACATCACCAAAGACAAAGAATTCAAAATAAATCTAAAATAACTTGAACACTCTTCCAAATTTAAACCCATTAATTGAAATTAAACTAAATCACAAACCATTTGAACACCAATTTACCCTCGAAAGCTTTAGTTATCATAACCCCTAAACAGAATATTAAATGAAATGTTACTTCACTTATAGGACATTCAAACATCCTAGTTCACTGAGTAAGATAATAACAAAACTTGAAATTCTCGGACGATTAATTCATTTGTATAATTAAATTCATTTGGACTTAAAACAACTCTAGTAATATTGAAAAGATGTTTAAGATTCTTCTTAAACACTTTCTCAATATGATAGGATATTTATAAGAACAATTGAATTTAATTGTTCTTTGATGAAGAAAATCGTCTTCAAACAAAAACACAAAGAACCTAGACGTCATAGGAAATGACTAGCTATAGGATTAGGAATTTGGTAGAAAACCATAACCCTTACCTTAGCTTTACCTAGGAACTTGCTTAAATATTCTAATTGTGTTTTAAGTGCAGCTTGGGATGACGGGAAGACCCTCCAGGTACGCTTTTATTTTATTGCAATTTACTTTCTTGCAATTTTCATTATTGCAATTTATTTAACCGCATTGCACTTACTTTTCCTGCATGATAAACAATTGTTGTATGAAAACTCACACCTTTAGGATAGTCCCTAAAACTGAAACCAAAACTAAATTAAAAGTCATTGCAAGATAAAATTCATCGCCACAACATTTCAAAATATAAAACAACTCAAAATTTAATCACAAACAGAATACAAAACTACAATTACAATTAAATTAAAACGTCCTGTTGGATGAGCGGGAATACCTCGGATGATGTAACCTACGTGTTGCTAACGGGATTTCCCACGGTCTAAATGAAAGTGTGGAACTCATTCAGTTAAGTTTAGCAAATTCATCTGGACTAGTGAATCCGATAAAAATAATGATGCCGGAAGGATGGAACCGTGGGATCTTAACCGGTGTCGTTATAATCAACTTTAAGATTTGTTT
>JAKZJZ010001831.1:0-23999 GCA_022702705.1 Papilionanthe hookeriana x Papilionanthe teres
TGATTTTATTTATCTTAGCACATTTTATTATTTTTTGGGTTCGGACCCGATCATAAGTAATTACTTCACCCGTGTTTCTTAGGGATGAAGAATTCATTCCTTCGAAACATCGAGTAGCGTAATACTTTTTCAAGTATCGTCAGTTGATTGGAAGCATATGTCGTTCTCCCGGCAATTCACTAGGCGGTAGGAACCTCCCGAGTATACTTGCTTCGACCACAAACGGTCCTTCCCAAGTGGGTTCGAATTTTCCTCCTATCTTGCGGTGTGCGAGAATAGGTCTCTTGAGAACGAGAACTAAATCACCAACTTTGAAGGTTCTTGGGCGGACCCGGTTTGTCATGGGCTTGAACCATCTTAGCTTGGTATAGTTCTAAATTCTGCTGCGCTGCAAGTCTTTTCCTTCCGAGCTTTCTAATTCTTCGAGTCGTAGTACGGCGTTTTCTTCGTCGTGATCTTGTTTGCAAGCTGCGATTCGAGTGAAGGAAGGCTGAACCTCTAAAGGTAACATCTGCCTCGGACCCATACACCGGAGCGTAAGGTGTAGCTTGAGTAGGAGTTACGAAGGTTGTCCGGTAGGCCCATAAGGCTTCTAACAATTTCTCGTGCCAATTTCTCTTATTATCGTCCGAGGTTTTCTTTAAGATTTGAACGAGAGTTTTATTAAAAGCCTCGGCGAGGCCGTTTGCTCTTGGGTAGTAAATTGTTGAGTATCGCCGGTCGATTCCGTGTCTTCGACAAAATTGTTGATTTGTGTGCTTCGAATGCTGACCAGTATACGAGATGATCTCGCGCGGCACTCCGAAACGGTAGACAACTTGGTTCTTGAAAAGCGTAGCACGTGGTGTGCTTTCACTTCTCTAAGTGGAGCTCATCGCCTACTTGGAAAAGTTATCTGTAGCCGCAAGAATGAAACGATGTCCTTTCGAAGATGGTGGTTCTATCGGACCCACTATATCTGTGCCCCAACATTCAAATGGCCACGACTGTCGGCATATTTTAGGGTTGTGTTGTATTTTGAAGAGGGGTCGCCTAACAGAAATTTGTCGGCGAATTTTTAATTTAATTAAAATAAATAATTTGAAAAGTAGTATTTGATTTTGAAAATAATTTTAAATTTGAAGGTTTTAAGATATGAGATTAAACCGATCTCACATCCCAAATAGTTTATATAAACGAGCACCGCACCACTGAGCCGTGTATCTATCCCTAAGGATAGACACACTTGCTTGATGGTGGGGCTTGATTAAATAAACTAGAAGATTAGTGACATCCGTTTGGTCGCGAACCAATTTTATAAGCCGACAAGTTTCCCCGCTTAATATGAAAACATTAAACGGGGTTTATATTACTCAGGTTCTTTAAAATTCCCTATAAGGGCAAGCCCTATAGTTAATTACATCTTAAGTGACGGGAATCACCTAAGAAAACTCTCGATAATAATCGATGATTACTGCTCTCGAGAATTTCAAAGTTTAAGGTTTTCAAAGATTGAATTTTGGAGTTTCGATAGGGAATGGATCAAATTTTTGGAACATTTTGTTTTGTGAATCCGAAGGAAGAGAGGTAGGAGAAATCAGCGATTCGAAGTGAACTTCGATAATTTCCCGACTATCACTATTGTTTGTCTTGAATTTAGGAAAGTCCTAATGTTTATTTGATATTTCAATCTTGCCGATTTTAATTAATTAGGGCTTATATTTGTATGATAAAATCAAACAAATAGCACAGAAGATGTGAGGGTTTATTGTCGTATTGGACGACTACCTCGGAATCCTAAGACCGGTTAGGGCTTAATTTGCAATGCAAATGCCTAACGAAGAGTTGAGGATTCATGTTGCACTAAGCGAAGCTACCTCGAAGTCCTATGGCTTGGTTGTTTTAATTCTAGGAAAGTTTTCTTGAAGTAGACTCGGAGTTTTGCTTGATGACGATGGTCGTCTTGCCTACCATGCTCCGAGCTCCTTGTTGTTGCGGAGGTTTAGTTTTAGAAATCATAAATCGGGGAGTTGAGAAAAGTGTTTTGGTTTAGAGAAAATCTTAATTTCCAGGTGTTTTTTATGTTTTATTTAAAACAAATCTTAAAGTTGATTATAACGACACCGGTTAAGATCCCGCGGTTCCATCCTTAGGCATCATTATTTTTATCGGATTCACTTAGTCCGGATGAATTTGCTAAACTCAGTTGAATGAGTTCCACACTTTCATTTAGACCGTGGGAAATCCAGTTAGCAACACGTAGGTTACATCATCGAGAGTATTCCCGATCATCCAACGGGACGTTTTAATTTAGTTGTAATTGTAGTTTTGTGTTACGTTTGTGATTAAATTTTGAGTTGTTTTATATTTTGAAATGTTGTGGCGGTGAATTTTATCTTGCGATGACTTTTAACTTAATTTTGGTTTCGGTTTTAGGAGTTATCCTAAAGGTGTGGGTTTTCATGCAACTGTTGTTTTATCATGCAAGAAAAGTAAAATGCATTTGCAATAAAGTAAATTGCAAGAAAGTAAATTGCGAAAGTAAATTGCGAAAGTAAATTGCGAAAAGTAAATTGCGATAAAATAAAAGCGTACTGGAGGGTCTTCCCGTCATCCAAGTTGCACTTAAAACACAATTAGAATATTTAAACAAGTTCCTAGGTAAAGCTAAGGGAAAGGTTATGGTTTTCTACCAAATTCCTAATCATATAGCTAGTCATCTCCTATGACGTCTAGGTTCTTTGGGTTTTGGTTTAAGGACGATTTTCTTCATCGAAGAATAATCAAACTCGATTGTTCTTATAAATATCCTATCATATTGAGGAAGTGCTTAAGAAGGATCTTAAACATCTTTTCAATATTTCTAGGATTGTTTTAAGTCGAAATGAATTTAATTATATAGATGAATCGATCATCCAGAGGTTTTGAGTCTTGTTAACTTGCTCGGTGAACTAGGACATTTGAATATCACTATGAGTGAGATAACATTTCATTTGATGTTCTATTTAGGAGTTATAATAATCAAAGCTTTCGAGGGTAAATTAGTATTCAAGTGATTTGATTTAATTTAAAGGGTTTAAATTTGGAATAGTGTTGAAGTTGTTTTATATTTAGTTTAATTTAATTTAATTTGATTTGATGTTTAATTAATTTGATTTAATTTAATTTAATTTAATTATTTAATTTAATTTAATTTAATTATTTAATTTAATTAATTTAATTTAATTTAATTTAATTGTTTAATTTAATTTAATTTAATTTTAATTAATTTAATTTAATTGTTTAATTTAATTTAATTTAATTGTTTAATTTAATTTAATTTAATTTTAATTTAATTTAATTTAATTATTTAATTTAATTTAATTTAATTGTTTAATTTAATTTAATTTAATTTTAATTAATTTAATTTAATTATTAAATTTAATTTAATCTTAATTTAACTTATCTTTAATTTACTTTATTTTTAATTTTAATTGAAATTTCAAAAGATTTTAATGATTTAATTAAGTCTTTAAATATTTTAAATTTGAGTTATCATTTTAATTAAAAATTGAGTATTAGTTGATATAATTAATTTAGGGATTTTTAAATTAAAGAATAAATCTCTTCCTAATAAAGATCCCTTATTTTAATAATTCGATTCATTATTCCTCCAAATTTAATCTATTATTTAATTAAAGTTTAATCATTTTAAAATTATTTAATGGGTTGCTACCCTTTAATTATTTAAATTTCAATCATCCAAATCAGATTAGGATCAAATATTTTACTTGTTGACTTTTTATTAAACCTAAAGTTTTAATTAAGGATTAAAGATTTTAATTACCATTTTACCCTTTAAGCTTAATAATTTCATAACTCACTAAATTGAACTCAAATGAACTTGAAATTTTTATGTGACTTCACTCATATGTCAATAAAGACATGAGAGGAGAAAATGTGATTTTTCTGTGTTTAATTTATTTATATAATTATTTTTGGTGGAAAACGAGAGATTTTCAAGGAAAATTTAATAATATGACCAAGGGAAAGTTTCTGTCCTTAAGAAAATTAGGGGACATTCCTAATGACCAGAGAAGCACTTGGACCAATTTTGGTGATTTTTTGAATTATATTATTTTTATTATAATTATTTTGAGTTTTGGAGTGTTAATTAATTTAAAAATAAAATAAATGTTGAAAAAATGGATTTTATATTTTTCAAAAATCTCTCTGATATCAAGGAAACCAGAGAATCAAATTTTGCAATTTTCTGATTTTTCTATGATTTATAGTAATTATTTTAGTGAAAATGCTAGAAAATACATTTTTTTAATTTTAAAATTACCCTAGGGCTTTAAAATTTAATATCTCACTAAATAGACTTAGGAAAAATGTGGGATTTGTTCCTAAGTGATTAAAATTCAAAATGTGACATTTTGGTGAATTTTATTATTTTTGTGATTTTTATTATTTTTTAATTATTAAAAATATTAAAATATTATTAAAAATCAACTTTTTTAGAAAATTGAAATTTTAATTTTCTTAGGTTCCCCTGATATCAGAGAGGCTCCAAAACCAATTTGGTGAATTTTTAAAAGGTATTTTAAAAGTTATGAATTTTTAAAGTTTAAAATGGCTAAGTGGCTTAATCAACCCGATTAGTGGGGCTAACCAAGTCCAATTGACTTCAAATTTTTATGGTGGATTCCTCTGATCCTAAAGGTCAGTGGAGAATTGATTTCAAGTCAATTTGATACTTGGTTAACTCTAATTAATTAAAGACCTATTTTAGGTGTTTAAGCCGATTAGGGTTAATGCTGAGTGAATTAACTCGAGTCTTATTTTTCCTAGAGTTCTCTGGTCATAAGGAACATCACCAAATATTTCTAGAATTTATTTCACAACATGCTAATTTTTGGAATTAAAATACTCAAAACAACAACATGCATTTGAAAAATAAATAACTTTTCACGAGAGATGGCCTACGACCTTGGAAAATTCAGGGGAATGTTCCCAAGTTCGAGGCTTAAGCTCCTATGGTCTCATGCCATGGTGAATTGTATACATGCATGGAGAATTAAATGTATGCAGAGAGTAAATAAATCATAAAAAATAAAATACTTAATGAAATTGAATGATTTCTTTTCCACATTATTCTCCTCCGATTCAGCTGAGCGAGAGGGTATTTTTATTTTATTTTTGTGATTTTTCTACACGAGAGATATGAATTTTTGAAGTTTAGGGAATTAAATAAATAGAAAAATACTCTAATTTTCTATTTATCCACGCGGCGCCGCGTCGAGCCTCGGCGACTCCGAACGCACACGCGTCGCGCTCCCATTCGACGCCGCCACCCGAGTCGGCGGCCGGGCCCGCGGTTCTCGTACCGTCTCTCGGTCCGACGCAATCCCGGCCGTCCGTGCGCGCGTGTATCGAATGGACGGCATCCGTTCATCGTCCCCAGTGTTCTCGCCGAGAGCCGTCCACACTAAATCCCTAAGATCTCACTCGATTCTCGATGGATTTTCATGTTCTTATGCTCTATGGATTCGTCTTGAAGAGACGAACACATCTATACGGCTAACATGCATTGAAACTAAGGCATTTGAAATGGAGAATCTCCGGAAGCTCGGGATGGATAGTTAACTCATACCTTAGCTCGGAGAAGTGTGGCTTCGATCGAGAGTTGTTGCACCTTCGATTGGGTCCGTGAAGCTCCGGATGAAGTCTCCGGTGCAGTGAATTGTACTGGATATGATTGTGACCACGGCCGATCACAAAGCTTGGAGGCTGGAGCAAGCGGGTGGCTCTGGAGATGGGGCTTTCGGTGGGAAACTTCTCCTCTTGGTCCGAGTGAAGGTGTAGGACCGGTCGATTTGAGGATTGGCTCGGCTGTGGCAAAGTGTCCTGGTTTTGGGTGGAATTTCGAGTTGAGAAATTGGGCTCTGTTGGTGGGGATTAGGGCGAATTGACACTTGGGGATCAAGCTGCTCTAGGATGGTGAAGGGTTTGGAACAATTTTGGCGAGTTTCGGCGAGGTTTGTGCTTGGCTCTCTTCATGGCCGAGAGGGGTGGAGTTTAAATAGAGGTGGTGGGGGGCCTCCCGAGAGAGAGTTAGGGCTTGGGATCGAGTTGCTGCGAGTGAGGAGAAGATCGGCCATGGTGACCATTAGGGATGGGGCGGCTCGGCGAGTGAGAATTTCAATGTTGGCTCACATGTGAGCTCTCGGCCATGGTGTTTTCCGGCGGCACGGTGGCCGGCCGGCCGAGCATGGGTCACCCTCGAGGTCGGGTGGGTCGGGGGCTGGAGGTTTGTGCGATCGATTGGCCATGGACATGTGTAAAGGCTTTGATCCGAAGTGGAATGGGGCATGGCTAGATTTGGACCTAAATGGGTCAACCCACCCATTTGGGCTAGGTGCACCACCCGAGGCCTGGTTTAGGCTGAGGAGAAAGTGATTTGGATCAGCTTGATTAGTGGGGTCGAGTCGCGATCCAGTACGATTAGGCTTAAGCATGGTTTAGTGGAATCATGTAAGTGGTTAACCACCTTTAGGAGTTAAGGAAAGAGCCTCCTCCTTTTGCCCAAAATGGCATGGTGACATGTAAAGAGGCTCTCATGGCTTGCATATGGCTTATGCATGGCTCCATGGCTCCATTTGGCTTGGGAAAAGTAAAGTCGATTTCATGGAAATGGATTTAAGGAAAATTTTGGTATTTAGGGGTGATTTGGCATGAGGCTTGATTTGGAATTATTTGATGATGAATTTAGGATTTAGGGATGATTTTAATTGAAAGTATGATGAGGGGAAATGTCATATGGGCCTTGGAAGAATTTTGGGCTTTTTTGAAAGGGTTTTAGATGGGCTTTTAAGATGGATTAGGAAAGTGGGCTCTTGAATTTTAAAATGGATTTTGGGATGAAATTTTGTAAAGAGGTTGGGCCAAATAATTATTGGGTTTAGCTCATGGATGTGTCATGAGTGACTTGAAGCAAATTTGGGGTAGTTTGGACTTGAATTGGGTTAGTTTGGGCTAATGTTTGGGTCATGGGTCCAAATTTGGGCTTTAAGGCCCAAAGTGAAATTGGATCCAAATGTCAATCAAATTGGACTTGGATTTGGTCTAAATTGGTATTGGGAATGTTGAATTGAAGTTTAGAATTGAATTGGACCAAAATTGGGGTCAATTGGGTATGTTTGGTTTGACATTGGGTCCACTTTGGGTTAAAATGGGTCGATTTGGGGGTTTTGACAAAAGTAGGGTAAATTGACAAAATTGGCCCATGGTGTAGTTGGACAAAATGAAATTGGGAATATTTGGGATTTTCTGGAATTTTCTGGGAATTTTCTGAATTTTTGGATTTTTAGGCCAAGAAGGGTATTTTGGGTATTTGGAGGGTATTGGGGGGTATTTTTGGAATTTTTGGTATTTTTGGGTATGGATGATCAATTTGAGTGATGTGGAGGTGTTTGGGATTGATTTTGGAAAATTTTAGGTAATTTGGAGATTTTGCGAAAATTTGGGTAATTCGAGGGTTTTGGGTAGGTTTAGTAGGTGTAGGGTCCGGGGGTCAAAAATTGAAAATTTGGGAAATTGAAGATTGGGTGAATTTGGGTGGGGTGAAATCATTTTGGTTGAGCCATGAAGCCATTTCAAGCCCATATGAGCCATGAAAGGACTCATTTGAGGCATTCATTATGTTGTTCTAACCCTCTTAGCTGAGGGCTTAGGGGTTAAGGACCATCCATGTGAATCACCTACATGAGTCGGGAGGTCGAGTTGGGTATGGGTGTGGTTTTAGGAAGTGTGTGGAAATGTAGTGTGTAGGTGTAGTGTATGTCGGCCCCTTCATCGGACCAGGCCACCGGGGCGATCTAGAGCCGAAGAGTCTCATAGGAACTCATCCTTTAAACTTCCGTATTTGATTTCAACCCTCTAGGTGATTAGGGGTCTATAGTCGAGTTTGTGGAGTTTGCGGGGAGTTTAGAAGTGGTTTGAATTTCTAAAAGGCGGGTCCCGATTCTAGTCCTCTAAGATAGTCGAAGGAAAAGCCTAAGGCTAGATCCTAAGCACTAAAAGAAGAAAAGGAAGACCTCATCAAAAATGAGGTCAACAACGCGCCAATTGTCGGGTGTAGCACATTTGGAGGTTGGTGTAGAACCACTCCGTGCACTCGGCATTGGTGACGGCTCTCTGGCGATTTTCATGCGGTCGGTCATCATCGAGGGCCGGTAGTACCCTAGTCTTTTAATTTTCATCTTCATCTTTGGACCCGTCGGTGAGCGCCACGGAGTCCGAATGCACCTCTTTAACAATTTCACGGGCCTCGGACCCGCTTAGGCACCTTAGCCACATTTGATCAAAAGACCTTCGTATAATGTGTTGTTTATTAATGCGTAGGACGAGTTCTTTTCTTGATCCGATGGGCTGACGACCTATCGTCCGGTAGCTTTCTGTTTGCGGGTAGTCATCGATGGTCGTCGCCTGATCTTACGTGTTTTACATCACTTCTTTGCAGTTGATTCTTTTTCTTTTTCGATTTGTGTATCATGTACATGTCGAGTCGTGATAGGACCGACGTCCGGTGAGCTGACACTTCCATCGATTCATCTTGCAAACAGGCAAATTCTTTTGCGAGACGGGCTAAAGCATCTGCTTAAAGCATTCTCTTTTCTAGGAATTTTGTAGATTGTCACATTTGGAATCTGTTCCAACAATTTGTATAGCATCTTTGGAAGTATTGTTCGAGTCTTGGTTTAAAAATCCTGTATTGTCCGACGATCGTTGAATGATTAATCGTGAATCCCCGTAGATGTTGATGTCTGTTATCCCCATTTGAATGGTTAATTCCAATCCCGTTATGAGGGCTTCGTATTCGCTTCGTTGTTTGTACACGGTTCTGTCGAGTGGTAGGAGTATCTTAACATCCCCGCTCCGGTGTTATAAAGATTAGCCCGATTCCTGCCTTACAGGGCACTATCACTTGCGATTCTTCGTCTTTGTGTCTTGAAGATGCTCCGTCGAAATACAATTCCCAACGTCGATCATCGGGGTCTTCTAGGCTCATTATTTGTTCATCGGCGGATCGTCATTGAGAGGAGATTCGGCCGGCAAAGGGTGTCTTTGCGAGGAAGTCTGCTAAGACTTGTCCCTTTACGGCACGCGAGAGGCACGAAAGTTATATCGAATTGCGATAATATCATTGACCATGCGGCAAGTCTGCTCGGAAAGTGTTGGACGAGTCATCGAGTATTGCGATGGATTAAACTTCGAAATCAAGTTGACCTTATGAGAAAGCATGTAGTGCACGAGCTTTTGAGCGGCGAAGATCGAGGGCCGAACAATGCTTTTCGATTGCGGGATACCTTACTTCCGTCGGGAGTAAACGACGGCTTAAGTAGTAAAGAGCATTTTCTTTACCCTCATCATTGACACAAGCTAACAGGGCTCAGAAGTCGTCTAAAGCCGCGGTGTAAAGTATCGGCGGTCTACACGAGGCCGGGGCTGCTAAGACGGGAGGTGTCATTAAATATTGTTTAATGTCTTCGAAGGCCTTCGGCATTTCTCTTCCCGAATAAATTTGGCGTCCTTTTTAACTAGTGCGAGAAAGGCTGACACCTACACGACGGGTTTGAGATAAAGCGTCGAAGATATGCCGGCTTCCCTTGAAAAGATCGTAGTTGTTTTAAGGTTTTGGGAGGCGGCATTTCTAAGATGGCTTTAATCTTCTCCGGATCGATTTCAATTCCACGATGTCGGACAACGAATCTAAGAATTTCCCGGAGGTGACGCCGAAGGCGCATTTTAAGGATTCATCTTAAGGTTAAATTGTCTTAATCGTTCGAAAACAATTCTCGAATCATACGAGTGGTTTTCCTTTACTTTGCTTTTGATGACGACATCGTCCACGTAGCACTCGACTTGATTGTGGATGAGATCATCAAAAATTCTTGTCATTGCTCTTTGGTAAGTTGCTCCTGCGTTCTTCGATCCGAATGGCATCACTGTGTAGCAAAATACTCCGATCGGCGTTACGAATGCTTGTAAGCTTTTCATCTTACGGAGCCATTTTTATCTGGTTGTATCCTGAAGATCCATCCATGAATGAGAATATTTCATGTGTCGAAGCAATATCGATCATCGATTCGGAATCGGTAGAGGGAATTCATCTTTTGGACATGCCTTGTTTAAATCTGCGAAGTCCACACAAATTCGATCGACCATTCTTCTTTCGGTCGGCACCACATTGGCTAACCGAGTCGGGTATTGTTCTTCACGGACAAATTTAGCGTCTATTAGCTTTTTAACTCGGTATGACTTGTTGTTCGATTTCCAGACGCATTCTTACGGGACCTTGTCGGCCGGAGCAGTAGGATCCACTCTAACTTATGGACTGCAACCTGCGGGGCTAATCACGGCATTTCATCGTAGCTCCAAGCAAAACAGTCTTTAAATTCCATTAATAACTTGATTATTTCTTCGGAGTCTTCTTTATTGAGTAAGGAGCTAACAAAGGTAGGTCTAGGCTCTTCGCTAGTACCTGAGTTAACTTCCGTTAACTCATCTATTGTGGATTTAATTTCTTCTTCGAATTCTGGTGGAGCGTCTCCGATTTGTAAATCTTCGAGTTCGTCCGTAGTTTCCATGCGGTTTTCATTGGACTTGCAAGTGACAACCAAGCAAAATTCGGTATCGTCGGCCGACCTCTTCGTGCCGAATCCGAGTCCATACTTTGAATTGGGAGGACGGCGGAGTTATTCCATAACTTTTCAAAATGTTGTGATTGGCCTTTTGTCCATTGTCGAGGTAAGAAACCACGTTGAATTAAATTTTGAACACGGGAGAGTACCACTCGAAAGGTAATTCCATTAATTCGATGAAGTGACATCTTCGAATTGTACATTATTTTCGGTTTTGGAGGAAGAAGCACCACGGTAGAATTTGATCGGCTTTGCACCGTCACTACGTACCTCTTTGACCTCCATACCCTCGATCTTATTAGAATGGATCGGAGTTAGGGTCATAGTATGTACGTAGTGGTTAATCTTCTCGTACATTGATTTGTATTCTTCGTTCTTTTCATCTTCGAGGGAGATCTTGTATTGCGGCTTCTTTCGACTTATTGTTGCTTGCTTCTTGCTTGATTTCTTTTTCTTCTTCGGAACTATCTTCCCAATCAACATTGATGGTTGGTTTCTTCGTCCGATTGTCCTAGTGTCTCTACCACGGCCTCGTCCCCGGCCTCGACCTCGGATGCGAGTTGTGGAGAAACCTTCACCATCTCGCCGGAAGGGAGTGGTGAGTGGTCGTTGGACTAGAACTTCAGGTTCTTCGTTGTCTCGAACTTTCTTTGCTTCATTTGTTATGGTATCTCTGGAGAAGATTGTTTTCTTTGGCGGTGCATAATAAGCTGCATCTTCATGGATTCCAATTTCATGTACGGAGAATGGTTGTAAGTCACCTTTGATGCACTGTTCCCCTCCATCGTAGTACTTGATGCACCGATGCAGAGATGATGGTACCATCCTGTTTTCATGTATCCATGGTCGGCCCGGTAGAGCGTTGAACGACGTTTCGAATCGATTATATGAAATTTTGCGGTTGTCTTTGCTAAATCACCGGTCTTCATCGGTAGCGTTATTGACCCGAGGGCTCTTTCTCCTTTACGGTTGAATCCTCTTAATAACATTTTGTCGGCCTCGAGCTCACGAGCATCAATTTCCAAGTATGCTTAGTGTTCGAAGACTCATTATATTGATTGATGCTCCTGGATCCACCAATACTGCGGAGAGCGTAAACTTCCCGATTGTAGCCGAAATGTACAACGGTCGGTTGTGATCTGCATCCCAGTAGTAGGTCATTGTCCGTGAAGGTAACACCTCGTTGTTCCTTTAACGAGCAAACCTCATCTAAGGAATCTCCGGCCATTTGAGCTAAGCGAATTTCCGGATCAAGTAAGGCCTTGATCGAGCTTCTCTCATCTCCTTTGATAAGATGAGAGCATCGTAGATGCTCGGTTTGGCGGTAGTTTCCTAAGATGGGCTAGCACGTTGTAGTCCACTTTGTTCTCCATGCGTCTCGGCTTCTTCTCGAATGGGTATGTCTTCTGCCGGGGTTGGTTCTTCTTGAACAACCACCGCTTTCCTTTGTCTTTTGGACCCATTCTTGGAGGTAGAACTTTTCCACTTCTTAGGTTGACTTCGTAATTTCTTCGAATCTAGTATTGAGTTTGTCGGTGTCTCCTCCTGAATCGGAATGAGCGGCTCTTACGGATTATCTTCCAAATCCGAAGGCTCTAACTCTATCGTAACTGGAGCTCCTCGAAACTCACAGATAGAGCCGTTGCTTGTTGAACTCTCGTAGCCTCCTTGATGGATGCCTTCTTCGTCATTGTGATCGTCGAGATCATGTATGATTTGAGAATTGTTGTTGGTATCGAAATCGACGCCCGGATTGTCGCTAGTTACGTAATCGTTAGAAACGATCAAAACGTAGCCAACGCCATCACCCTTATCATTATATGATCCCACGAAGTGAGCGGATAATCATACAAAATCGGAGGTTCGAGGGATTTCTCCCCGAATCGAAACAACTATCCTAGGATAAGCGGCCCCTGAGTCCAGCCTTAGGAATCTCGGTCCCCTCTTCTTCGTCGATTTTCTTCTTCTCTTCGATTGTCTCTGTCGAGGTGGTTCTTCTATCGCAAGTGATAGTACCGGCTTAACGGGTCTCGAACTCGAATCGAAGCTCGCACCGAAGCGGTTCGGATGTTGTCTAAAATCTTCTTCGAAGATCTCGTCCGAGCGGTAGTCCATCCATCGTCGGTTGCATAGGGATCTATCGGAATGACGGGATCGGTTGAGATAACATTGACGGAACCTCCTTTACGGGGTTCCTTCATGTACTCCTTCGGGATTGTTATATTTCCTTTCCGAAGGTTGTCGTTGAGCCAACTTTTGAAGGTAATGCGGTCTTCTATCTTGTGCCCGAGCATCCGATGGTAGGGGCAAAAGTTGGGATCACCTTTCTTGTTGACTTCCTCCGGTCTTTTGGGCTCCGGCAGTGGAAATCTGGAGTTTTCATTAAGCTACGGAACATCTTTGAGTACTGCTTCATTCTTGAACGGATATTCTGCTGCTCGAAGCTCCCTCGATGTACGTTGCGGACGAGACGGTTGTTCATGCTTGCGGAGACGACTGATAGCTGGACCGGGGTTGCTTGGTAATTTTGTTGTGGTTGTTGCGGCCGTTACGGTGGTATTTGCATCGGTTGTTTGCCTTTGTCAAGCTGCTGCAACGACCCCGGATTTCTTTTCGAAAGTCTTCACCGGCACGCTTGTCCGTCTTGTCGGCAAAACTTAATTGCTTCGCCTCTTCTTGCAAGCTTCCGGCCTTGCTTAACAACTTCTCAAAAGTCTTAATAGTGAATCCCTTGAGGAGAAGTGCTTATCGGGCCGTGAATGCTTTTAAGCAAGATGCCGGCTGCATGTTGTTCTTGCGGTTGTGGTTCACACTTCATACTTAAATTTCTCCATCGAAGTATGTAATCCACTAGAGTTTCATTCGGCCTTTGTTTCTCTACCACTAAATCACCTATAGTGATGTGGTGCGAGCTCCGACAAATCGCTTAATGAAGAGGCTCTCTAGCTACGAGAATGTCTTCACGGATCCGTTGGGTAATTCCGCATACCGGTCGAAGGCGATTCACGACGGATCGCTAACGAAGCTGTCGGAAGAGTAGCGCATCGCTCCCGCCGGCATTGCAACAAGCTGGCACGAAAGTGTGCAACATGCTTGTCGGGGGTTCCGGTTCCGTCGAAGGTCTTAAACGAGAGGTGGTACGAAGCCCTTTGGGTATTGGACGGCGTCGAATTCTTCGGGTAAGGTCTACCCGTCCGAATAGATGTCCCGTTCTTCGATTGTGCTAGGGCTTCTCGCACTTTGCTGTTCTACCAAGTTCTTGATATCCTTTTCGGGGATCATACTTTGTGTTGTATCCTTTTTCGAGTTGGTCATCCCCATTGACGGATGTAATCTCCTTTCCTCCGTCTACGACGTGAATGACTTCTGGGGGTGTCTCTCTATGTGGTTGTACTTGACTTTGGAGAGTGGCTAGAGCTACGACCATCTCTTCCATCCTCTTCGCCATTTGAGCGATCGTGTCGTCCTTTTCTCGAAGGCTGTCTCTTCATCGGTTACGGCTCCTCTCTTCTGCGACTGCGGGAGCACCTTGAGAAGATGATGAAGCTCGTGTCTCAACCATGTTGATTTCTGCATATTCGTTGTCCATGAATTCCGATGAGTCGATCTCATCTCCGAACTTTTCTTCTCTTTCTTTCGCCAACCGTCGGATGTCGGTTCTCGACTTTTCCATGGCATCTTCTAGCGGAGCTTTACGTGTATCTTTGTGGTTGTCGTGCGATGGTTGCGGGTCCTTTTTCACGAGTCCCCTTCATCGCGGTAGCACTTTCTTCGGATTCCGGCCTCTGGCGAGACTTTCTTTCTCGGGCTGCTGTTTCGGTCTCAGTCGCCCCGTAGTGGGACGCCACACCATCCTTCTAGCGGCGGAAGGTCTAGTGACCGGATGGTCGCATCGGCCGAATGCTTTGGAAGGTGGTATCCTCCCTAATCTGTAACCACGATACTACGACGGGCGGGCTAGCCTTCATTCTCTTGCTTGGCTTTTCTATCATGACGGCGGGTTCTACTCGGGGCCCAAGACGGGATTTGACCGGCACCCGCCACATCCTTCGTAGAATTTCCGACACGGGGCGATTTTCCTTCTTCGCTAGCTTTTCACCAAAGTTTGCGGTCGAGCAAACGGCGTAGTTACGATTCTTTTCTTGCGGCTATCGTTGTAGTATGCGGGCTGTGGTAATGTGGCGGCAATCTTGCGAACATTCTCCTCATCCTCCGCGGCGGAGAGGGGATGGAACCTGCTTCCTCCCAAAAGTGGTATGTAGTCGGGCGGTGGTGTATATTACGGTAGCGGTGTATATTACGGCAACTGCGGAATTTCCTCCGGGAAGGCAATCTCGGCGGCTCCGGCTTCCACGGCGATCCTTCTATTTCTATTTCTTCTTTGGGTCTTTGTCGGCGACGGAATCTTCGAGCTGGACCCGATTTCGAAGACGAAGGTCTTACGGGAAGATCCGTACCCTCCACGGTTACGGAGTTTATCATAGTTACGGATTTCTTTCCCCTTTGATTTGGCGAAGTCGGGGTAGGTGCGAAACAACTAGACCGGTGGGGGTAGTGAGAACCGGTCCTCCTGCGGACGGCGGTATTCCTCCTAGTCGGGATCCTTTGCGGGGAGGAAACTCTTGGGTCGACCTAAGGTTGAACTCGAGCGAGTGGTTCCTCGGCTTCGGATACCTTGTTCGTCGGTGCAAAGAGGGAGACGTCGGTGACTTTGACGTTCGTGTTTTCGAATCCCTGTCCGAATCGGATGACCCCATTGTCGGGCGGCTCATCCTTATAGACGGCGAAGTCCGATCCGTTGGTGAAGGAGAAAATCGGTTTCGGGGCTTCCATTTACGCAAGGTAGATTACGGTTGTCGGTCCAAGTTATGCTTCTTTTCTTCAGGACGAAAAGAAAGGAATTGAAAAGAGTCCGAACTCATTCTTTGTTCATGTATTTATAAAAGAATCATTTGTTAAAAGAATCACTTATTAGAGGGTTTGTTTATTTAGAACGGAATGTTCGAAGGTGTAGAGAAGGTAAGGAATCCGATTCGAAAGGAAAGGAAAGTCTTAAGCAAGACTTCCCGACTCGAAGGATCACTCCTAAACTAACACCTATCGGGGGTCCACCCCACCTCGAAATGAGGTAAAAGGATCTCGGAACCTCTCTGTTTAGGGGTGTCTAAACAGTGGCTCCTAAATCCGAGAGAATGTTGGCTATACTTGTTCAAGATAGAAATGAACATAGTATTCCAACGGAAAGAAGGATAGTTTGATCCATTAGGGACATGGATACACTACCGATTTTTGAAAGCGGAATTATTTGATTATAATGGAGAGAGGAATTTTCCCAGGTGAGTCGCGAGAAATCTGTCGGCATTATTTTTAGGTCGTGTGTTTTATTTTGAAGAGTGGTCGCCTAACGAAGTTGTGCGGCGAATTTTTATTTTAAATTTAATTTAAATATATATAATTTAGAAAGTAGTATTTGATTTTGAAAATAATTTTTAAATTTGAAAGTTTTAAGATATGAGATTAAGCCGATCTCACATCCCAGAATAGTTTATATAAACGAGCACCGCACCACAAACCGTGTATCTATCCCTAAGGATAGACACACGCTTGATGGTGGGGCTCGATCAAATAAACTAGAAGTTTTAGTGACATCCGTTTGGTTTGCGAACCAATTTTATAAGCCGACAAATTCCCCGCTTAATATGAAAGTATCAAACGGGGTTTATATTACTCAGGTTCTTTAAAATTCCCTATAAGGGCAAGCCCCTATAGTTAATTACATCTTAAGTGACGGGAATCACCTAAGAAAACTCTCGATAATAATCGATGATTATCGCTCTCGAGAATTTCGAAGTTTAAGGTTTTCGAAGATTGAATTTTGGAGTTTCGATAGGGAATGGATCAAATTTTTGGAACATTTTGTTTTGTGAATCCGAAGGAAGAAAGGTAGGAGAAATCAGCGATTCGAAGTGAACTTCGATAATTTCCCGACTATCCTATTGTTTGTCTTGAATTTAGGAAAGTCCTAATGCTTATTTAGATATTTCGATCTTGCCAATTTTAATTAATTAGGGCTTATATTTGTATGATAAAATCAAACAAATAGCTTTAGAAAATGTGAGGGTTTATTGTCGTATCGGACGACTACCTCGGAATCCTAAGACCAGGTTAGGGCTTAATTTGCAATGCAAATGCCTAACGAAGAGTTGAGGATTTATGTTGCACTAGTGCAAGCTACCTCGAAGTCCTATGGCTTGGTTGTTTTAATTCTAGGAAAGTTTTGCTGAAGTAGACTCGAGGTTTCTGCGATGACGATGGTCGTCTTGCCCACCATGCTCCGAGCTCCTTGTTGTTGCGAGAGGTTTAGTTTTAGAAATCATAAATCGGGAGTTGAGAAAAGTGTTTTGGTTTAGAGAAAATCTTAATTTCCAGGTGTTTTTTATGTTTTATTTAAAACAAATCTTAAAGTTGATTATAACGACACCGGTTAAGATCCCGCGGTTCCATCCTTCGGCATCATTATTTTTATCGGATTCACTTAGTCCGGATGAATTTGCTAAACTCAGCTGAATGAGTTCCACACTTTCATTTAGACCAGTGGGAAATCCCGTTAGCAACACGTAGGTTACATCATCCGAGGTATTCCCGATCATCCAACGGGACGTTTTAATTTAGTTGTAATTGTAGTTTTGTGTTTTGTTTGTGATTAAATTTTGAGTTGTTTTATATTTTGAAATGTTGTGGCGGTGAATTTTATCTTGCAATGACTTTTAACTTAATTTTGGTTTCGGTTTTAGAGTACATCCTAAAGGTGTGGGTTTTCATGCAACGGTTGTTTTATCATGCAGAAAAGTAAAATGCATTTGCGATAAAGTAAATTGAGAAAGTAAATTGCAAGAAAGTAAATTGCAGAAAGTAAATTGCAATAAAATAAAAGCGTACCGGAGGGTCTTCCCGTCATCCCAAGCTGCACTTAAAACACGATTAGAATATTTAAGCAAGTTTCTAGGTAAAGCTAAGGGAAAGGTTATGGTTTTCTACCAAATTCCTAATCCTATAGCTAGTCATCTCCTATGACGTCTAGGTTCTTTGGGTTTTGGTTTAAGGACGATTTTCTTCATCGAAGAATAATCAAATTCGATTGTTCTTATAAATATCCTATCATATTGAGGAAGTGCTTAAGAAGAATCTTAAACATCTTTTCAATATTTCTAGGATTGTTTTAAGTCCAAATGAATTTAATTATATAAATGAATCGATCATCCGAGGTTTTCAAGTCTTGTTAACTTGCTCGGTGAACTAGGACATTTGAATATCCTATGAGTGAAGTAACACTCCATTTAATGTTTCATTTAGGAGTTATAATAATCAAAGCTTTCGAGGGTAAATTAGTATTCAAATGATTTGATTTAAGTTAAAGGGTTTAAATTTGGAATAGTGTTAAGTTGCTTTATATTTAGTTTAATTTAATTTAATTTGATTTGATGTTTAATTAATTTGATTTGATTTAACTTTAATTTAATTATTTAATTTAATTTAATTTAATTTTAATTTAATTTAATTTAATTGTTTAATTTAATTTAATTTAATTGTTTAATTTAATTTAATTTAATTGTTTAATTTAATTTAGTTTAATTATTTAATTTAATTTAATTTAATTATTTAATTTAATTTAATTTAATTTGAATTTAATTTAATTTAATTTGTCTTAATTTAATTTAATTATTAAATTTAATTTAATTTTAATTTAATTTATCTTTAATTTACTTTATTTTTAATTTTAATTGAAATTTCAAAAGAGTTTAATAATTTAATTAAGTCTTTTAATATTTTAAATTTGAGTTATCATTTTAATTAAAAATTGAGTATTAGTTGATATAATTAATTTAGGGATTTTTAAATTAAAGAATAAATCTCTTCCTAATAAAGATCCCTTATTTTAATAATTCCAATTTTATTATTCTTCCAAATTTAATCTATTATTTAATTAAAGTTTAATCATTTTAAAATTATTTAATGGGTTGCTACCCTTTAATTATTTAAATTTCAATCATCCAAATCAGATTAAGATCAAATATTTTACTTGTTGACTTTTTATTAAACCTAAAGTTTTAATTAAGGATTAAAGATTTTAATTACCATTTTACCCTTTAAGCTTAATAATTTCATAACTCACTAAATTGAACTCAAATGAACTTGAAATTTTTATGTGACTTCACTCATATGTCAATAAAGACATGAGAGGAGAAAATGTGATTTTTCTGTATTTAATTTATTTATATAATTATTTTTGGTGGAAAATAGAGATTTTCAAGGAAAATTTGATAACATGACCAAGGGAAAGTTTCTGTCCTTAAGAAAATTAGGGGACATTCCTAATGACCAGAGAAGCACTTGGACCAATTTTGGTGATTTTTTGAATTATATTATTTTTATTATAATTATTTTGAGTTTTGGAGTGTTAATTAATTTAAAAATAAAATAAATGTTGAAAAATGGATTTTATATTTTTCAAAAATCTCTCTGATATCAAGGAAACCAGAGAATCAAATTTTGCAATTTTCTGATTTTTCTATGATTTATAATAATTATTTTAGTGAAAATGCTAGAAAATACATTTTTTTTTAATTTTAAAATTACCCTAGGGCTTTAAAATTTAATATCTCACTAAATAGACTTAGGAAAAATGTGGGATTTGTTCCTAAGTGATTAAAATTCAAAATGTGACATTTTGGTGAATTTTATTATTTTTGTGATTTTTATTATTTTTTAATTATTAAAAATATTAAAATATTATTAAAAATCAACTTTTTTAGAAAATTGAAATTTTAATTTTCTTAGGTTCCCCTGATATCAGAGAGGCTCCAAAACCAATTTGGTGAATTTTTAAAAAAGTATTTTAAAAGTTATGAATTTTTAAAGTTTAAAATGGCTAAGTGACTTAATCAACCCAATTAGTGGGGCTAACCAAGTCCGATTGACTTCAAATTTTTATGGTGGATTCCTCTGATCCTAAAGGTCAGTGGAGAATTGATTTCAAGTCAATTTGATGCCTGGTTAACTCTAATTAATTAAAGACCTATTTTAGGTGTTTAAGCCGATTAGGGTTAATCCGAGTGAATTAACTCGAGTCTTATTTTTCCTAGAGTTCTGCTGGTCATAAGGAACATCACCAAATATTTCTAGAATTTATTTCACAACATGCTAATTTTTGGAATTAAAATACTCAAAACGACAACATGCATTTGAAAAATAAATAACTTTTCACAGAGATGGCCTCGACCTTGGAAAATTCGGGGAATGTTCCCGAGTTCGGAGGCTTAAAAGCTCCTATGGTCTCATGCCATGGTGAATTGTATACATGCATGGAGAATTAAATGTATGCAGAGAGTAAATAAATCATAAAAAATAAAATACTTAATGAAATTGAATGATTTATTTTCCACATTATTCTCCTACGTTCATTCGAGCGAGAGGGTATTTTTATTTTATTTTTGTGATTTTTCTACACAGAGATATGAATTTTTGAAGTTTAGGGAATTAAATAAATAGAAAAATACCCTAATTTTCTATTTATCCACGCGGCGCCGCGTCGAGCCTCGGCGACTCCGAACGCACACGCGTCGCGCTCCCGTTCGACGCCGCCACCTGAGTCGGCGGCCGGGCCCCGCGGTTCTCGTGCGGTCTCCTGGTCCGACGCGATCACGGCCGTCCGTGCGCGCGTGTATCGAATGGACGGCATCCGTTCATCGTCCCAGTGTTCTCGCCCGAGAGCGCGTCCACACTAAATCCACAGATCTCGCTCGATTCTCGATGGATTTTTATGTTCTTATACTACATGGATTCGTCTTGAAGAGACGAACACATCTATACGGCTAACATGCCATTGAAACTAAGGCATTTGAAATGGAGAATCTCCGAAGCTCGGGATGGATAGTTAACTCATACCTTAGCTCGAGAGAAGTGTGGCTTCAATCCGAGAGTTGTTGCACCTTCGATTGGGTCCGGCAAGCTCCGGATGAAGTTTCCGGTGCAGTGAATTGCCTAGCTATGAAAGTGACCACGGCCGATCACAAGCTTGGAGGCTGGAGCAAGCTCGGGTGGCTCGGAGATGGGGCTTTCGGTGGGAAACTTCTCCTCTTGGTCCGGTGAAGGTGTAGGACCGGTCGATTTGAGGATTGGCTCGCTGTGGCAAAGTGTCCTGGTTTTGGGTGGAATTTCGGTTGAGAAATTGGGCTCTGTTGGTGGGGATTAGGGCAAATTGACCTTGGGGATCAAGCTGCTCTAAGGATGGTGAAGGGTTTGGAACAATTTTGGCGAGTTTCGGCAAGGTTTGTGCTTGGCTCTCTTCATGGCCGAGAGGGGTGGAGTTTAAATAGAGGCAGGCTGGGGGCCTCCGGGGAGAGTTAGGGCTTGGGATCGAGCTTGCTGCGGTGAGGAGAAGATCGGCCATGGTGACCACTAGGGATGGGGCGGCTCGGCAAGTGAGAATTTCGATGTTGGCTCACATGTGAGCTCTCGGCCATGGTGTTTTCCGGCGGCACGGTGGCCGGCCGGCCGAGCATGGGTCACCCTCGGGGTCGGGTGGGTCGGGGCTGGAGGTTTGTGCAATCGATTGGCCATGGACATGTGTAAAGGCTTTGATCCAAAGTGGAATGGGGCATGGCTAGATTTGGACCTAAATGGGTCAACCCACCCATTTGGGCTAGGTGCACCACCCAAGGCCTGGTTTAGGCTGAGGAGAAAGTGATTTGGATCGGCTTGATTAGTGGGGTCGAGTCGCGATCCAAGTACGATTAGGCTTAAGCATGGTTTAGTGGAATCATGTAAGTGGTTAACCACCTTTAGGAGTTAAGGAAAGAGCCTCCTCCTTTTGCCCAAAATGGCATGGTGACATGTAAAGAGGCTCTCATGGCTTGCATATGGCTTATGCATGGCTCCATGGCTCCATTTGGCTTGGGAAAAGTAAAGTCGATTTCATGGAAATGGATTTAAGGAAAATTTTGGTATTTAGGGGTGATTTGGCATGAGGCTTGATTTGGAATTATTTGATGATGAATTTAGGACTTAGGGATGATTTTAATTAAATGGATGACAAATGGAGATGTCATGTGGGCCTTGGAAGAATTTTGGGCTTTTTTTTTTTTTTTTTAAAAGGGTTTTAGATGGGCTTTTAAGAAGGTTTAAGGGAAGTGGGCTTTTAAGTTTAAGGATGTGTTCATGGATGGGAATTTTTGTAGAAGTTTGGGCCAAATAGTTGTTGGTTTTGGTTTAGGGATGTTTCATGAATAATTTGAAATAGATTTAAGGTGGTTTGGGTTTGAATTGGGTTGAATTTGGGTTTATTTGGTAAATGGGCCAATGTAGGTCGAATTGGGCTAACTTGGGCCAATGTTGGGCTAGGGTTGAAATTGATGTAAAATAAATATTAAGAAATGTTTATGGGAATGTTTCAAAGAGATTTTGGCTTTGGTTGGGTTTTAATTTTGAGGTTTGGGCCTATTTGGGTTAGATTTGGGTTTAGGTCGAAATTGGGCTTTTGATTTTGGGTTGAATTTGAGTGGGGTTTGGGTCAAAATCTTGGGCAAATCATGTTAGTGTTTTGTTTATGAGGATGTTAAGGAAGGTTTAGAAAAGATTTGGGGTTAATTGGAGTTGAATTGGGTTAGTTTGGGCTAAGTTTGGGTCATGGGTCCAAATTTGGGCTTTAAGGCCCAAAGTGAAAATGGATCCAAATGTCAATCAAATTGGACTTGGATCTGGTCTAAATTGGTATTGGGAATGTTGAATTGAAGTTTAGAATTGAATTGGACCAAAATTGGGGTCAATTGGGTATGTTTGGTTTGACATTGGTTTCACTTTGGGTTAAAATGGGTCGATTTGGGGGTTTTGACAAAAGTAGGGTAAATTGACAAAATTGGCCCATGGTGTAGTTGGACAAAATGAAATTGGGAATATTTGGGATTTTCTGGAATTTTCTGGGAATTTTCTGAATTTTTGGATTTTTAGGCCAAGAAGGGTATTTTGGGTATTTGGAGGGTATTGGGGGGTTTTCTTGGAATTTTTGGTATTTTTGGGTATGGATGATCAATTTGAGTGATGTGGAGGTGTTTGGGATTGATTTTGGAAAATTTTAGGTAATTTGGAGATTTTGCAAAAATTTGGGTAATTCGAGGGTTTTGGGTAGGTTTAGTAGGTGTAGGGTCCGGGGGTCAAAAATTGAAAATTTGGGAAATTGAAGATTGGGTGAATTTGGGTGGAAAGAAATCATTTTGGTTGAGCCATGAAGCCATTTCAAGCCCATATGAGCCATGAAAGGACTCATTTGAGGCATTCATTTATGTTGTTCCTAACCCTGCTTGGCGAGGGCTTAGGGGTTAAGGACCATCCATGTGAATCACCTACATGAGTCGGGAGGTCAAGTTGGGTATGGGTGTGGTTTTAGGAAGTGTGTGGAAATGTAGTGTGTAGGTGTAGTGTATGTCGGCCCCTTCATCGGACCGGGCCACCGGGGGCGATCCTAAGGCCGAAGAGTCATATAGGAACTCATCCTTTAAACTTCCATATTTGATTTCGACCCTCTAGGTGATTAGGGGTCTATAGTCGAGTTTGTGGAGTTTGCGGGGAGTTTAGAAGTGGTTTGAATTTCTAAAAGGCGGGTCCCGATTCTAGTCCTCTAAGATAGTCGAAGGAAAAGCCTAAGGCTAGATCCTAAGCACTAAAAAGAAGAAAAGGAAGACCTCATCAAAAATGAGGTCAACAGACACTGATAACTATGGGTTGCCTCCCACAAAGCGCTTAGTTTAACGTCTTTAGCGTGACATACCCAGAACACATTATGAGTGACCCAACATCCGATTCTCATTAGATTTAAGTTGATTGACTGAAAAATAAGGTTTAAGTCTATGTCCGTTAACTTTAAATATTTTTCCAGTCTTAGGATCTTGAATATCCACAGCTCCACAGGAATAAACTTTTATCACAATTAATGGACCCATCCACATGGACTTAAGTTTTCCTGAAAAAATTCTCAATCTGGCATTATACAACAAAACTTTCTAGTCTTGGTACATGATTTTTAGTAAGAATGTTCCAATCATGCCAAAACTTCATCTTTTCCATATAAATCTTAGCATTTTTATAAGATTCATTCCTTATCTCTTCAAGCTCATTTAATTGCAATAATCTCTTTTCAGTAGCATCTTTCAAATTATAATTGAACTCTTTAATAGCCCAATATGCTTTATGCTCAATTTCAATAGGTAAATGATAAGTTTTTCCAAAAATCAGCATATATGGGGACATTCCTATAGGGGTTCTATAAGCAGTCCTACAGGC
>JAKZJZ010001832.1:0-23998 GCA_022702705.1 Papilionanthe hookeriana x Papilionanthe teres
ATTATTAGGAAGAGATTTATTCTTTAATTTAAAAATCCCTAAATTAATTATCTCATTAATATTCAATTCTTAATTAAAATGATAACTCAAATTTAAAATATATTAAAAGACTTAATCATTAAACTAAAATTAAATTATTAAACTCTTTTAAAAATTTCAATAAAAATTAAAAATAAAATTAAATTAAAAATTAAATTAACTTAAGTAAATTAAATTAAATTAAATCAAATTAAATTAAATTAAAATTAAAAGTTGAATTAAATTAAAGATTAAATTAAATTAAATTAAATAAACAAATTAAATTAAATTGAATGAATAAATTAAATTAAATTAAATTAAATAAATAAATTAAATTAAAATTAAATAAAATTAAGTTAAAATTAAATTAAATTAAATTAAATAAAATTAAATTAAAATTAAATTAAAATTAAATCAAATTAAATTAAAATTAAATCAAAATCAAATTAATTTAATTTAACATCAAATCAAACTAAATTGAATTAAATTGAATTAAATTAAATTAAAGATTAAATTAAATTAAATTAAATTAAGTTGAATTAAATATAACATCACCAAAGACATAAAGAATCCAAAATAAATCTAAAAATAACTTCAACACTATTCCAAATTTAAACCCATTAACTTAAATTAAATCATTTGAATACCAATTTACCTTCGAAAGCTTTGGTTATTATAACTCCTAAACGTAACATTAAATGAAATGTTACTTCACTTATAGTGACATTCAAATGTCCTAGTTCACTCGAGCAAGACAACAAAATTTGAATCCCTGGACGATTAATTCATTTATATAATTAAATTCATTCTGACTTAAAACAATCCTAGAAATATCAAAAGATGTTTAAGATTTGTCTTAAGCACTTCCTCGATATGATAGGATGTTTATAAGAACAACTAAATTTAATTATTCTTCGATGAATAAAATCGTCCTCAAACCAAAACACAAGAACCTAGACGTCATAGGAAATGACTAACTATAGGATTAGTGAATTTGGTAGAAAACCATAACCCTTACCTTAGCTATACCTAGGAACTTGCTTAATTATTCTAATTGTGTTTTAAGTGCAACTTGGGATGACGGGAAGACCCTCCAGGTACGCTTTTATTTTATCGCAATTTACTTTCTTGCAATTTACATTATTGCAATTTACTTAACTGCATCGCACTTACTTTTCTTGCATGATAAACAACTCGTTGCATGAAAACCCACACCTTTAGGATAGTCCCTAAAACCGAAACCAAAACTAAGTTAAAAGTCATTGCAAGATAAAATTCACCGCCACAATATTTCAAAATATAAAACAACTCAAAATTTAATCACAAACAGTAACACAAAACTACAATTATAACTAAATTAAAACGTCTCTGTTGGATGATCTGGAATACCTCTGATGATGTAACCTACGTGTTGCTAACGGGATTTCCACGGTCTAAATGAAAGTGTGGAACTCATTCAGTTGAGTTTAGCAAATTCATCTCGGACTAAGTGAATCCGATAAAAATAATGATGCCGGAAGGATGGAACCGTGGATCTTAACCTGTGTCGTTATAATCAACTTTAAGATTTGTTTTAATTAAAATATCGAAAACACTTGGAAATTAAGATTTTCTCTAAACCAAAACACTTTTCTCATCCCCCGATTTATGACTTCTAAAACTAAAACCTCTGCAACAACAAGGAGCTCTGAGCATGGTGGGCAAGCACGGCCATCGTCATCAGCAGAAACTCGAGTCTACTTCAACGAAAACTTTCTTAGAATTAAACAACCAAGCCATAGGATTTCGAGGTAGTTTGCCTAGTGCAACATAAATCCTCAACCTTTTGTTAGGCATTTGCACCGCAAATTAAGCCCTAACCTGGTTTTAGGATTCCGAGGTAGTCGTCCGATACGACATAAACCCTCACATCTTCGAGGCTATTTGTATGATTGTGTCATACGAATATAAGTCCTAATTAATTAAAATTGGCAAGATCAAAACATCAAATAAATATTAGGACCTTCCTAAATTCAAGCCAAACAATAGGATAGTCGAGAGATTACCGAAGTTCACTTCGAATCTGTGATTTCTCCTACTTTTCTTCCTTTGAATTCCCAAAACAAAATGTTCCAAATTTGATCCATTCCCTATCAAATTCCAAACTTCAATCCTTTCGAGAACTTAAACTTTCAAATTCTTGAGATGCGAATTATTGATTATTATCGAGAGTTTTCTTAGGTGATTCCCGTCACTTAAGATGTAATTAACTATAGGGGCTTGCCCTTATAGGGAATTTTAAAGAACCTGATAATATAAACCTTGTTTAATGCTTTCATATTAAGCTGGGAATTTGTCGGCTTATAAAATTGGTTCGCAGACCAAACGGATGTCACAAATCTTTTAGTTTGTTTAATCGAGCCCCACCGTCAAGCAGGTGTCTATCCTTAGTGGATAGATACATGGTTTGTGGTGCGGTGCTCGTTTAGATAAACTATTCGGGATGTGAGATCAGTTTGATTTCATATCTTAAAACCTCCAAATTTAAAATTATTTTCAAAATCAAATACTACTTTTCAAAATTATTTATTTAAATAAAATTAAAAATTCGCCGACAACTTCTGTTAGGTGACCCCCTTTTAAAAATAAAACATACGACCTAAAAAATAAGCCGTACAATTTCTCGGCGACTCACGTGGGACAATTCCTCTCTCCATTATAATCGGATAATTCGTTTTCAAAAGCGGTAGTGCATCCATGTCCTTAATGGATCAAACTACCATTCTTTCCGTTGGAATACTATGTTCATTTCTACCGTGAACAAGTATAGCCAACATTCTCTCGGATTTAGGAGCCACCGTTTAGACACCCCTAAACAGAGAGGTTCCGAGATCCTTTACCTCATTTCGAGGTGGGGTGGACCCCCAATAGGTGTTAGTTTAGGAATGATCCTTCGAGTCGAGAAGTCTTGCATAAGACTTTCTTTTCCTTTCCAATTCCGATTCGGATTCCTTACCTTCTCTACATCTTTGAACATTCCGTTCTAAATAAACGAACCCTCTAATAAATGATTCTTTTAACAAATGATTCCTTCTTATAAATACATGAACAAGAATGTGTTCGGACTCTTTTCAATTCCTTTCTTTTCGTCCTAAAGAAAAGAAGCATAACTCGGACCGACAACCGTAATCTACCCCGCAAATGGAAGCCCCAAAGCCGATTTTCTCCTTCACCAACGGATCGGACTTCGCCGTCTATAAGGATGAGCCGCCCGACAATGGGATCATCCGATTTGGACAAGGATTTGAAAACACGAATGTCAAGATCACCGACGTCTCCCTCTTTGCACCGACGAACAAGGTATCCGAAGCCGAGAAGCCGCCGCTCGAGTTCAACCTTAGGTCGACCCAAGAGTTTCCTCCCCCGCAAAGGATCCCGACCGAGAGGAGTACCGCCGTCCGCAGGAGGACCGTTCTTACTACCCCCACCGGTCTAGTTGTTTCCGCACCTACCCCGACTTCGCCAAATTAAAGGGGAAAGAAATCCGGAATTATGGTAAACCCGTTACCGTGGAGGGTACAGATCTTCCTCGTAAGACCTTCGTTTTCGAAATCGGGTCCGGCTCAAAGATTCCATCACCGACAAGGACCCAAAGAAGAAACGAAGCAGAAGGATCGCCAGAGAAGCCGTAGCCGCCGAAATTGCTTTCCCGGAGGAAATCCCGGAACCGCTCGAATATACACCGCTACCGTAATATACACCGCCGCCTCGACTACATACCACTTTTGGGAGGAAGCAGGTTCCATCCCCTCTCCGCCGCAGAGGACGAGGAAAATGTTCGCAAGATTCGTCGCCGCATTGCCTCAGCCCACATATTACAACGATAGCCGCAAGAAAAGGACTAGAACTACGCCGTTTGCTCGACTGCAAACTTTGGTAGAAAAGTTAGCAAAGAAGGAAAACTGGCCCGTATCGGAGATTCTATGAAGGATAGGGCGGGTGCCAGTCAAATCCCGTCTAGGGCCCCGAGTAGAACCCGCCATCATGACGTAAAAGCCAAGTAAAAGAATGAAGGCTAGTCCGCCCGTCTTCGTCTCGGGATTACAGATTAGGGAGGATACCACCTTCCAAGCATTTGGCCGACGGCACCATCCGGTCCTAGCACCTTCGCCGCTAGAAGGATGGTATGGCGTCCCACTACCTGGGCGATTGAGATTGAGACAACGACTCGAGAAAGAAAGTCTCGTCAGGAGACTCGAATCCGAAGAAAGTGCTACCGCGATAAAGGGGACCCGGCAGCCTATCGCACGACAACCGCGAGGACACACGTAAAGCCCCGCTAGAAGATGCCATGGAAAAGTCGAGAACCGATATCCGACGATTGGCAAAAGAAAGAGAAGAAAAGTTCGGAGACGAGATTGATTCATCGGAGTTCATGGACGACGAATATGCAGAAATCAACATGGTCGAAACACGAGCTTCATCAGCTTCGCAAGGTGCTCCTGCAGCCGCAGAAAGAGAGGAGCCAGAACTGATGAGAAGGCAACTTCAGGAGAAAGACGACACGATCGCTCAAATGGCGAAAAGGATGGAAGAGATGGCCGTAGCTCTGGCCACTCTCCAGAGTTAAGTACAACCACAAAGAGAGACACCCCCGGAGGTCATTCACATCAGTAGACGGAGGAAAAGAGATTACATCCGTCAACGGGGATGATCAACCGTAAAAGGATACAACACAAAGTATGATCCCCGAAAAGGATATCAAGAACTTGGTGGAACAGCAAGTGCGAGAAGCCTTAAGCACAATCGAAGAACGGGACATCCATTCGGACGGGTAGACCTTACCCGGAAGAATTCGACGCCGTCCAATACCCGAAAGGCTTCGTACCACCTCTCGTTCAAGACCTTCGACGGAACCGGAACCCCCGACAAAGCATGTTGCACACTTTCGTGCCAGTTGTTGCAATGCCGGCGGGAGCGATGCATTGCTCTTCCGACAGTTCGTCAGCAGTCTGTCAGGAATCGCCTTCGACTGGTATGTAGAATTACCAAATGGTTCGGTGAAGACGTTCTCGCAGTTAGAGAACCTCTTCATCAAGCGATTCGCCGGAGCTCGACACCACATCACTATAGGTGATTTAATGGTAGAGAAACAAAGGCCGAACGAAACTTTGGTGGATTACATACTTCGATGGAGAAACTTAAGCATGAAGTGTGAACCACAACCGCAAGAACAACATGCAATCGGCATCTTACTTAAAAGCATTCACGGCCCGATAAGCACTTCTCCTCAAAGGATTCACTATTAAGACTTTCGAGAAGTTGTTAAGCAAGGCCGGAAGCTTGCAAGAAGAGGCGAAGCAATTAAGTTTCGCCGACAAGACGGACAAGCAAAAGCCCGTGAAGACTTTTGAAAAGAAATCCGGATCGTTGCAGCGAGTTGACAAAGGCAAGCAACCGATGCAAATACCACTCGTAACGTCCGCAAGAACCACAACAGAATTACCAAGCAACCCCGGCCCAGGCTTATCGGTCATCTCCACGAGCATGAACAACCGCCTCGTCCGCAACGTACATTGAGGGAGCTTCGAGCAGGGAATATCCGTTCAAAAATGAAGCGAATGCCGAAAATGTTCCGTAGTCCGATGAAGACTCCGGATTTCCAACGCTGCAGCCTAAAAGACCGGAGGAAGTCAACAAGAAAGGTGATCCCAACTTTTGCCCTTACCACCTGGATGTTTGGGCACAAGATAGAAGATTGCATTACCTTCAAAAGTTGGCTCAATGACAACCTTCGGAAAGGGAATATAACGATCCCGAAGGAGTACATGAAGGAACCCCGTAAAGGAGGTTCCGTCAATGTTATCTCAACCGATCCCATCATTCCGATAGATCCCTACACGACCGACGATGGATGGACTACCGCTCGGACGAGGTCTTCGAAAAGATTTTAGACAAAGATCCAAACCGCTTCGTGCGAGCTTCAATTCGTAGTTCGAGACCTGTTAAGCCGGTACTATCACTTGCGATAGAAGAACCATCTCAACGAGGAGGCGATCGAAGAAAAGAAGAAAATCGACGAAGAAGAGAGGACCGAGACCCCTAAGGCTGGACTAGGGGCCGCTTATCCTAGGATAGTTGTTTCCGATTCTGGGGAGAAATCCCTCGAACCTCCGATTTTGTATGATTATCTCGCTCACTTCGGTGGGATCATATAATGATAAGGGTGATGGCGTTGGCTACGTTTTGACTGTTTCTAACGATTACGTAACTAGCGACAATCCGGACATCGATTTCGATACCAACGACAATTCTCAAATCATACACGATCTCGACGAGCAAAATAACGAAGAAGGCATCCATCGAGGAGGCTACGAGAGTTCAACAAGTAATGAATCTATCTGCGTGTTTCGAGGAGCTCCAGTCACAATAGAGTTAGAGCCTTCGCACTCGAAGCTAATCCGAAGAGCCCGTCGTTCCGATTCGAGAAGAAACACCGACAAGCTCAACACTAGATTCGAAGAAATTACGAAGTCAACTTAAGAAGTGGAAGAGTTCTACCTCCGAGAATGGGTCCAAAGGACAAAGGAAAGGTGTGGTTGTTCAAGAAGAACCAACCCCGACAGAAGAAATACCCATTCGAGAAGAAGCCGAGACACATGGAAATAAAGTGGACTACAACGTGCTAGCCCATCTTAGGAAACTACCGGCCAAACTGAGCATCTACGACGCTCTCATCTTATCAAAGGAGATGAGAGAAGCTCTATCAAAGCCTTACTTGATCCGGAAATTCGCTTAGCTCAAATGGCCGGAGATTCCTTAGATGAGGTTTGCTCGTTAAAGGAACAACGAGGTGTTACCTTCACGGACAATGACCTACTACTTGGGACGACGAGATCACAACCGACCGTTGTACATTTCGGTTACAATCGGGAAGTTTACACTCTCCGGAGTATTGGTGGATCCAGGAGCGTCAATCAATATAATGAGTCTTCGAACACTAAGCATACTTGGAAATCGATGCTCGTGAGCTCGAGGCCGACAAAATGTTATTAAGAGGATTCAACCGTAAAGGAGAGAGAGCCCTCGGGTCAATAACGCTACTGATGAAGACCGGTGACTTAGCAAAGACAACCGCGAAATTTCACATAATTGATTCAGAAACGTCGTTCAACGCTCTACTGGGCCGACCATGGATACATGAAAACGAGGATGGTACCATCATCTCTACATCGTTGCATTAAATACTACGATGGAGAGGAACAAAGGCATCAAAGGTGACTTGCAACCATTCTCCGTACATGAGATTGGAATCCATGAAGACGCAGACTTATTATGCACCGCCAAAGAAAACAATCTTCTCCGGAGATACCGTAACAAATGAAGCAAAGAAAGTTCGTGACAACGAAGAACCCGAAGTTCTAGTCCAACAGCTCACTCACCACTCCCTTCCGGCGAGATGGTGAAGGTTTCTCCACAACTCGCATCCGAGGTCGAGGCCGGGGACGAGGCCGTGGTAGAGACGTTAGGACGATTGGACGGAGGAAACCAGCCCATCAATGTTGATTGGGAAGATAGTTCCGAAGAAGAAAAAGAAATCAAACAAGAAGCAGCGACAATAAGTCGAAGAAGCCGCAATTCAAGATCTCTCTCGAAGATGAGAAGAACGAAGAATACAAATCAATGTACGAAAAGATTAACCACTACGTACATACTATGACCCTAACCCCGATCCATTCTAACAAGATCGAGGGTATGGTGGTCAAAGAGATACGTAACGACGGTGCAAAACCAATCAAATTCTACCGTGGTGCTTCTTCCTCCAAAACCGAAAATCATGTACAATTCGAAGATGTCACTTCATCGAATTAATGGAATTACCTTTTGAGTGGTACTCTCCTCGTGTTCAAAATTTAATTCAACGTGGTTTCTTACCTCGACAATGGACAAAAGGCCAATCACAACATTTTGAAAAATTATGGAATAACTCCGGTCGTCCACCCAATTCAAAGTATGGACTCGGATTCGGCACGATAGGATCAGCTTGACGATACCGAATTTTGCTTGGTTGTCACTCGCGAATCCAATGAAAACCGCATGGAAACTACGGACGAACTCGAAGATGTACAAATCGGAGATGCTCCACCGAATTCGAAGAAGAAATCAAATCTACAATAGATGAGTTAACTGAAGTTAACTTAGGTACTAGCGAAGAGCCTAGACCTACCTTTGTTAGCTCCTTACTCAATAAAGAAGACTCCGAAGAAATAATCAAATTATTAATGGAATATAAAGACTGTTTTGTTTGGAATTATGACGAGATGCCGTGATTAGCTCCGGAGGTTGCGATCCATAAGCTAGGAGTGGATCCTACTTCCGTCCCGCCGACAAGGTCCCGTGAAGAATGCGTCTAGAAATCGAACAACAAGTCATAGCCGAAGTTAAAAAGCTAATAGACGCTAAATTTGTCCGCGAAGAACAATACCCGACTTGGCTAGCCAATGTAGTGCCGACCGAAAGAAGAATGGTCGGATCGGAATTTGTGTGGATTTCGGAGATTTAAACAAGGCATGTCCAAAGGATGAATTCCCTCTACCGATCCCGAACCGATGATCGACATCGCTTCAACACATGAAATATTCTCATTCATGGATGGATCTTCAGGATACAACCGGATAAAAATGGCTCCGAGAAGATGAAAAGCTTACAGCATTCGAAACGCCGATCGGAGTATTTTGCTACACAGTGATGCCATTCGGACTGAAGAACGCAGGAGCAACCTACCAGAGAGCAATGACAAGAATTTTGATGATCTCATCCACAATCAAGTCGAATGCTACGTGGACGATGTGGTCATCAAAAGCAAAGTAAAGGAAAACCACCTGTATGATTCGAGAATTGTTTTCGAACGATTAAGACAATTTAACCTTAAGATGAATCCCTTAAAATGCGCCTTCGGCGTCACCTCCGGAAATTCTTAGGATTCGTTGTCCGACATCGTGGAATTGAAATCGACCCGGAAAAGATTAAAGCTATCTTAGAAATGCCGCCTCCCAAAACCTTAAAACAACTACGATCTTTTCAAGGAAGTCGGCATATCTTCGACGCTTTATCTCAAACTTGTCGTGTAGGTGTCGACCTTTCTCGACACTAGTTAAAAAGGACGCCAAATTTATTTGGGAAGAGAAATGCCGAAGGCCTTCGAGGACATTAAGCAATATTTAATGACACCTCTCGTCTTAGCAGCCCGGCCTCGTGTAGACCGACGATACTTTACACCGCGGCTTTAGACGACTCTCTCGGAGCCCCGTTAGCCTGTGTCAATGATGAGGGTAAAGAAAATGCCCTTTACTACTTAAGTCGTCGTTTACTTCCGACGGAAGTAAGGTATCCCGCAATCGAAAAGCATTGTTCGGCCCCGATCTTCGCCGCTCAAAAACTCGAGCACTACATGCTTTCTCATAAGGTCAACTCGATTTCGAAATTTAATCCATTGCAATACTTCGATGACTCGTCCGACACTTTCCGGCGAACTTGCCGGATGGTCAATGATATTATCGCAATTCGATATAACTTTCGTGCCTCTTCGTGCCGTAAAGGGACAAGTCTTAGCAGACTTCCTCGCAAAGACACCCTTTCGCGTGCGAATCTCCTCTCAACGACGATTTGCCGATGAACAAATAATGAATCTAGAAGACCCCGATGATCGACTTTGGGAATTGTATTTCGACGGAGCATCTTCAAGCACACAAAGACGAAGAATCGCAAGTGATAGTGCCCGTAAGGCAGAATCGGGTTAATCTTTATAACGCCGAGCGGGGGATGTTAAGATACTCCTACCACTTAACGTAACCGTGTACAAATAATGAAGCGAATATGAAGCCCTTATAACGGGACCGGAATTAACTATTCAAATGGGGATAACAGACATCAACATCTACGGGGATTCGCAGTTAATCATTCAACAGTATCACGGACAAGATGCAATTTTAAAGCCAAGACTCGAGCAATACTTCCAAGTATGCCATACGATTGTTGGAACAGATTCCGAATGTGACGATCTACAAAATTCCCAGTAAAAGAAAATGCTTTAGCAGATGCTTTAGCCCGTCTCGCAAAAGAATTTGCCTGTTTGCAAGATGAATCGGTAGAAGTGTCAGCTCACTGACGTCAGGTCCTATCACGACTCGACATGGACACAATACATAAATCGAAAAAGAAAAAGAATCAACTAGCAACGAATGACGTGAAAACACGTAAGATCGAGCGACAACACATTAATGACTACCCGCAAACGAGAAAGCTACCGGACGATAGGTCGCTAGCCCATCGTATCAAGAAAAGAACTCGTCCTACGCATTAATAAACAACACATCAGTACGAAGGTCTTTTCGATCAAATGTGGCTAAGGTGCCTAAGCGGGTCCGAGGCCCGTGAAATTGTTAAAGAGGTGCATTCGGGACTCGTGGCGCTCACCGACGGGTCCGAAGATGAAGATGAAAATTAAAAGACTAGGGTACTACCGGCCCTCGATGATGACCGACCGCATGAAAATCGCCAAGAGCCGTCACCAATGCCAAGTGCACGGAGTGGTTCTACACCAACCTCCAAATGTGCTACATCCGACAATTGCGTCGTGGCCATTCGAATGTTGGGGCACGGATATAGTGGGTCCGATAGAACCACCATCTTCAAAAGGACATCGCTTCATTCTTGTGGCTACAGATTACTTTTCCAAGCGGCAGAGGCAGCTCCACTTAGAGAAGTGAAAGCACACCACGTGCTACAGCTTTTCAAGAACCAAGTTGTCTACCGTTTCGGAGTGCCACGCAGATCATCTCGTATAATGGGTCGCATTCGAAGCACGCAAATCAACAATTTTGTCGGAAGACACGGAATCGACCGGCGATACTCAACAATTTACTACCCAAGAGCAAACGGCCTCGCCGAGGCTTTTAATAAAACTCTCGTTCAAATCTTAAAGAAAACCTTGGACGATAATAAGAGAAATTGGCACGAGAAGTTGTTAGAAGCCTTATGAGCCTACCGGACAACCTTCGAACTCCTACTCAAGCTACACCTTACGCTCCGGTGTATGGGTCCGAGGCAAGTGTTACCTTTAGAGGTTCGGCCTTCCTTCACTCGTAATTGCGGCTGCAAATAAGATCACGACGGAAGAGAACGCCAAATTACGACTCGAAGAATTAGAAAGCTTGAAGGGAAAAGACTTGCAGGCACAACGATAATTTAGAACTATACCAAGCTAAGATGGTTCAAGCCCATGACAAACCGGGTCCGCCCAAGAGCCTTCAAAGTTGGTGACTTAGTTCTTGTTCTCAAGAGACCTATTCTCGCACATCGCAAGATAGGAGGAAAATTTGAACCCACTTGGGAAGGACCGTTTGTGGTCGAAGCAAGTATACTCGTGAAGGTTCCTACCACATAGTGAATCGCGAGTGAGAACGACATATGCTTCCGATCAACTGGACGATACTTGAAAAGTATTACGCTACCCGATGTTTCGAAGGAATGAATTCTTCATCCCTAAGAAACACGGGCGAAGTAATTACTTATGATCGGGTCCGAACCCAAAAATAATAAAATATGCTAAAATAAATAAAATCATGATAATTAAGTTTTCCTTGTTTTCTTTTCCAAATCAAAATCTCTTCCCCGATCTTATCCTACTTCATTCCCGTTAAATTTAAAAATAAACAAGAAGTAATAAAAAATATGTCTTTAATAAACATTTTCTTAATGTTCTTGTTCTTAGTACGCACTCGATCCTTTTCCTTGTCTTTTCGCAGGGAAATGTCGAACGGCGGTTGGTCCCGAACTTTAAGAATGGCGTAAGCCTCGCACTCGATGAAAAGAGGGTGAAAGATGGAGCGATAATCGAGATTGACTCGGATTTCGCACCAGCGAGCCTACGATACGAGGAAAGTGACCGGGTCCCAGCTGACCGAGAAGAACTACCCGGCAGACAGTGATGAAAGTGGGTGGCCCAAGCCACCAATCCAACAGAACAAGAAAAGAAAGGCAAACACCGAAGAAGATAAGAAAATGAAGTCCGTAGTGGCTACAACGAGAGGGCGAGCTTGTCGCCGCCGCGCCCACAGAGATTCAAGAAGTTCGAAGAGCTACTCTCACAACAACGCAACGAAGAAATAAGAATCGCCGTATCCGTAAGATGTTAACAAAACTAGCCGCGGACCGCGCGACGAGACAATTGCTAATGCCGCACATACACTTCAAGGACACCGGTTCATCGAGAACTCGAAGAAAGGAGGCCAGCTCCTAGGATAACGTAAAGGACCATGGAAATCTCCAGAAGATCAGAAGAAAGAAGGCTACCACGCCACCGGATAGAACCACCAGTGATGCATGACCTTGTTGCAGAAGCAACCCCGGGGGATGTCCCGACAGGCATCATCCCTGAGGAGCCGAGGTATGCAGGAGAACGTGAAGGGATTGAACCATATATCCCACAATATGTCACCAGGCCTCGCCATCTGCAGATCATTCCGAATACGAGCTGGAGAGAATGCGAATGTTGAAAAGAAAACCTTTGAATACTTCGAGAGAATTAAAGGCAGAAGAATCAATATACTAGAGGGCCTCGAGCTACATACGGACGTATTCTCGCAGTATGAACAACAACAAATCGTGGATTGCATCCGGATTTGAAAAGAATGAGCCGAGCGAGCCGCCCGAGGGAAAACACATACTCGTAACCCCGGAGATGGATGCCGGGGAAGGGAAGAATCACAATACAATGCGGATGCCGCTACAACTTTGCTCGAAGACGTGAAGGGAAACCCACCGGAATACTCCGTCATGGGCAAGTGGATCCGATGCCATTAGTCATCAAGAGAATGGTAAAGAGATTGATAACATGGAGGGTACCGCCGCAGATTGCATACCCACATACTCGCATTATCAACATCTACAAACAGAGTGACCGCATACCCCCGCATATAGCATCACCACGACTTTGTCGGACCTTTCGCACGCTCTTTCCCGAACGAGTGTAACATCATGTTCGGATCCGACCTCCGGATAGCGAGCCCAGTGTGAGTTCCGAGGGCCGGTGAAGATACCTTTACCGGTAGGTTCCGTCATGATACCGAAGGGCAACGGAGCGGATATCGCTAAGCATTGCATACCGAGAGTACCAATGAAGCGGATCTCGGCTACTTTCGGAAGGATGGACGACAGGAAGACACCTTACCATTTCCAGACCGGACCCGAGCTAGAGAGCCTCCGGCCTTACGAGTCGCGAGTTACATGGAAAATATCACACCTCCAATGTACATCCATACGGTATCCTTGCCAAGGATGGCTTGGAAGGTGATGTTATCGACCATGTACCCCACTATTCGGACATGGATTTTTGACAGATGCTTCTTTGGATGGATCAACAAAGATCATACATAGTCCGTTTCGAGTCTACATGGATTGTATGAGATGTATTCCGGATCGAGTTGTATGATGTATCTTCAACATGATTGGAATGAAAGTGACCATGTCACATTTTTGGCCTTCACCTCTTTTGTGCAAATTGACTGGGAAACGCCATTAAAGTTAAATGAACTTCGAACAAAGAACAGAAAAGAAATAAAAAAAGAGAGTAAAAGAAAACTTTCCTTAAAAATCTAAAAAATGACGAACACCAAATTCACATGAACATTAAATAGACGATAAAATAAAATTTGAATCATTAAAGGATAAACAAAATCAACATAAATGTTAAATCAAATCTCAAATCAAATTCTCAATCAAATTTCAAATCCAATCTCGATCAAATTTCAAATTTGATCTTCCAAATTTCAAATCAAATCTTAAATCAAATCTCACTCGAGTTCAAACTCATCCTTCCAAATTTCGAATTCAATCTTTCCGGATCTCAAATCTCAATCAAATTCAAACTTTTGGGTCGAGGATTTTACATCCAAGACTCGCATCGCTTTAGGATCCTTTCCCTATCGCAATGAAGTACATCAAATTCAAACTTTTTGGGTTGAGGATTTTACATCCGATACCTGCACTCGCTTTAGGATTCTTTCCCTATCGCACTCGAAATACATCAAAATCAAACTTTTTGGGTTGAGGATTTTACATCCGATACTCGCTATCGCTTTAGGATTCTTTCCCTATCGCACCGAAATACATCAAAATCAAACTTTTTGGGTCGAGGATTTTACATCCGATACTCGCACTCGCTTTAGGATTCTTTCCCTATCGCACCGAAATACATCAAAATCAAACTTTTTGGGTCGAGGATTTTACATCCGATATCGCATCGCTTTAGGATTCTTTCCCTATCGCACTGAAATACATCAATATCAAACTTTTTGGGTCGAGGATTTTACATCCGATCTTGCACCGCTTTAGGATTCTTTCCCTATTACACTCGAAATACATCAAAATCAAACTTTTTGGGTCGAGGATTTTACATCCGATACTCGCACTCGCTTTAGATTCTTTCCCTATCGCACCGAAATACATCAATATCAAACTTTTTGGGTCGAGGATTTTACATCCGATACTCGCACTTGCTTTAGGATTCTTTCCCTATCGCACCGAAATACATCAAAATCAAATTTTTGAGGTCGAGGATTTTACATCCGATACTCGCACTCGCTTTAGGATTCTTTCCCTATCGCACCGAAATACATCAAAATCAAACTTTTTGGGTTGAGGATTTTACATCCGATACCGCATCGCTTTAGGATTCTTTCCCTATCGCACTCGAAATACATCAATATCAAATTCTTGAGGTCGAGGATTTTACATCCGATACTTCGCACTGCTTTAGGATTCTTTCCTATCGCACCGAAATACATCAAAATCAAACTTTTGGGTTGAGGATTTTACATCCAATACCTGCACTGCTTTAGGATTCTTTCCCTATTGCACTCGAAATACATCAAAATCAAACTTTTTGGGTTGAGGATTTTACATCCGATATCGCATCGCTTTAGGATTCTTTCCCTATCGCACCGAAATACATCATATAATTCAAACCTTTGGGTCGAGGATTTTACATCCGATGCTGCATCGCTTTAGGATTCTTTCCCTATCGCAATGAAGTACATCAAAATTCAAACTTTTGGGTCGAGGATTTTACATCCGAGACTGCATCGCTTTAGGATTCTTTCCTATCGCAATGAAATACATCTAAATTCAAACTTTTGGGTCAAAGATTTTACATCCAAGACCGCATTGCTTTAGGATCCTTTCCCTATCGCAATGAAATACATCAAATCAAATTTCTGGGTTAAGGATTTTACATCCGAGACTCGCATCGCTTTAGGATTCTTTCCCTACAAAGCAATGAAATACATCAAAGTCAAACTCTTAGAGGTTAAGGATTTTACATCCAACACCGCATTGCTCCGAGATCTCTCCTCATTGTAATGATTCAATCCAATCATTTCAATTTTCTTTTGAGGTCGAAGATGTTACATCTAAAACCACAAAATTCCTTTTTTCATTTCAAATCAAATCCCTTCAAATTAATTTCGATAAACTTCAATCTAAATCGAAACTCCAAATTGAAATCTAAACTCACACATCAAGACTTAAACTAAAACGAAAATGAAATCTAAATTGAAATTCCCCCGCATCATGTGATTTGGAATTTACCTCCTTTTCCTTTCCCCAGCCGAGAGTTCGAGAATCTCCGGTTTCGTAGATATACTTGACACTCCCCAACGGAAACTCTTCTACTTCGTCCTAAGTTTGTCACTTGGACATCCGTGTTGGTTTCGCCGATCGCTTCGGTCAACACCAATACGCGCGGTGTGCTCCGTCAGCTCACCACACCTATCGGGGTCCATTTGTTGACCTCATTTTCGATGAGGTCTTCTCTTCTTCTTTTAGTGATTAGGATCTAGCCTTAGGCTTTTCCTTTCGACTATCTTAGAGGACTAGAATTGGGACCCACCTTTTAGAAATTCAAACCACTTCTTAACTCCCTGCAAACTCCACAAACTCGATCGTAGACCCCTAATCACCTAGAGGGTCGAAATCAAATGTGGAAGTTTAAAGGATGAGTTCCTATAGGACTCTTTGGCCTTAGGATCGCCTCACAGGTGGCCCGGTCCAGTGAAGAGGCCGACTTACACACACACTACACTTATACACTACACCTACACACTACACTTCCACACACCTCCTAAAACCACACCCATACCCAACTTGACCTCCCGACTCATGTAGGTGATTCACATGGATGGTCCTTAACCCCTAAGCCCTCGCTGCGAGGGTTAGGAACAACATAGTGGATACCTCAAATGAGTCCCTTCATGGCTCATGTGGGCTTGATGTGGCTTCATGGCTCAACCAAAATGACTTCATTCCACTCAAATTCACCCAATCTTCAATTTTCCAAATTTTCAATTTTTGACCCCCGGACCCTACACCCGCCTAACTCTACCCAAAGCCCTCGAAATTACCCAACTTTTTCAAAATCACCTAAATTACCCAAAATTCCTCAAAATCAATCCCAAATATTTCCACACCACTCAAATTGATCATCCATACCCAAAAATACCAAAAATTCCAAGAAAACCTCCCAATACCCTCCAAATACCCAAAATACCCCTCTCGACCCAAAAATCCAAAAATTCAGAAAATTCCCAGAAAATTCCAGAAAATCCCAAATATTCCCAATTTCATTTTGTCTAACTACACCATGGGCCAATTTTGTCAATTTACCCTACTTTTGTCAAAACCCCCAATTTGACCCATTTTAACCCAAAGTGAACCCAATGTCAAACCAAACCTACCCAATCGACCCAAATTCTGGTCCAATTCAATTCTAAACTTCAATTCAACATTCCCAATACCAATCTAGACCAAATCTAAGTTCAATTTGATTGACATTTGGATCCAATTTCACTTTTGGCCTTAAAGCCCAATTTGGACCCATGACCCAAACTTAACCCAAACTCACCCAATTCAACTCCAATTAACCCCAAATCTTTTCCAAATCTTCCTTAACATTCCCACAAACAAAACACTAACATGATTTGCCCAACATTTAGACCCAAACCCCACTCAACTTCAACTCAAAGCTAAAAGGCCCTATTTTGACCTAAAACCAAACCTAACCCAAATGAGCCCAAACCCCAAAATCAAAGCCCAACCAAAGTCAAAACCTCTTTGAAACACTCTCATAAACATTTCCCAACATTTATTTTACATCAATTTCAACCCTAGCCCAACATTGGCCCAACTTGGCCCACTTGGGCCTATGTTGGCCCATTCACCAAAAGAACCCAAATTCAACCCAATTCAAACCCAAATCACTCCCAATTTGCTTCAAGTCACTCATGACTCATCCATGAGCTAAAAACAACATTTGTTTGGCCCAATCCTTCACAAATTCCCCATCCATAAATTTATTTCCAAACCAAAAGCCCACTTTCTTAAACCTTCCTAAAGCCCATCTCCACCAAAATCCAAAGAGGCAAAATCAATCTAAGGCCCATATGACAAATTCTCTTCATCATGCATTCAATTAAAATCATCCCTAAGTCCTAATCCAATGATCAAATAATTCTAAATAAAGCTTCATCCAACTTTCCACCAAAATGTCCAAAATCCTTAAAATCCATTTTTATGAAGTCGACTAAACTTTTCCCAAGCCAAATGGAGCCATGAATGAGCCATTCATAAGCCATATGAAGCCATGAAAGTTTGGCATGTGACCATGCCATTAATGGCAAGAGGAGGGGCTCCTTTCCTAATCTTTCATTAAGCCTTTTTAACCTTATTCATGACACACACTAAACCATGTTTAGCCACCTCATCATGGATAGAGACCATACCATTCTCTCTTGGCCGACCCAACTGATCCTCTCGGCCCAAAATCGAGGCCATGGGGAGGTGCACCCAACCCAAACCAATGGATTGACCAAATTGAAGCCAAAATGACCCCTTCCCCATTCCATTTTAATTCAAAGCCTTTACACATGGCAATTGCCAATTGATCGCACAAACCTCCAGCCCCGACCCACCTGGACTCGAGGGTGACCCATGCCCGCCGGCCACCCGCCGGGTCGCCGAAAACACCATGGCCGAGACCTCGGGAGGAGCCAAACTTTGGAATTCCACCTTGCTCGAGCTGCCCCATGCCCAATGGCCACCATGGTTGTTCTTCCCATGACCGAGCAGACTGATCCCAACCCTCGGCCATCCCCGCGAGGCTCTCCAGCCACCTCTATTTAAACCCGACCCCCTCACGGCCATGAGAGGAGAGTTGCACAAACCTCGCCGAAACTCGCCAAAATTGTTCCAAACCCTTCTCCACCCTTAGAGCGACTTGATCCCCAGGTGTCAATTCGCTCTAATCCCCACCGACAAAATCCAATTTCTCAGCTCGAAATTCCACCCAAAACCAGGACACTTCTCCACAAGTGAGCCAATCCCCAAATCGATTGGTTCTACACCTTCACTGCACCGAGGGAAGGTGTCCACCAAAGAAAAGCCCCATCTCCAGTGCCACCCAGTTGCTCCAGACCTCCAAGCTTTGTGATCGGCTGTGGTCGAAATCATACCTAGACAATTCACTGTACCGAGAGACTTCATCCGGAGCTTCGCGGATCCAATCGAAGGTGCAACAACCCTCGGATCGAAGCCACACTTCTCCGAGCAAAGGTATGAGCTAATTCTTCATCCCGAGCTTCCGGAGATTCTCCATTTCAAATGCTTTAATTTCAATGCATGATAACCGTATAGATGTGTTCGTCTCTTCAAGACGAATCCATAGAGCATAAGAACATGAAAATCCATCGAGTATCGAGTGAGATATTGGGGATTTAGTGTGGACGCGCTCTCGGGCGAGGACACTGGGGACGATGAACGGATGCCGTCCATCCAATACACGCGCGGACGGACGGCCGGGATCGCGTCGGATCGAAGACGGAACGATACAGCGGGCCCCGGAGCGCCGAGTCGATGGCGGCGTCGAATGGGAGCGCGCCACGCGGCGTTCGGAGCCGCCGAGGTCGACGCGGCGCCGCGTGGATAAATAGAAAATTAGGGATTTTTTCGATTTATTTAATTCCCTAAACTTCAAAAATTCATAACTTTGTGTAGAAAAATCAGAAAAATAAAATAAAAATACCCTCTTGCTCGATGAACGAGAGGAGAATAATGTGGAAAAGAAATCATTTAATTTCATCAAGTATTTTATTTTTAATAATTTATTTACTCTCTCGCATATTTTTAATTCTCCATGCATTTATACAATTCACCATGGCATGAAACCATAGGGCTTTTGAAGCCTCCGAATTTGGGAACATTCCCTGAATTTTCCAAAGTCGAGGCCATCCCTATGAAAAGTTATTGATTTTTCAAATTCATATTACTATTTTGAGTATTTTAATTCCAATAAATAGCATGTTGTGAAATAAATTCTAGGAAAATTTGGTGATGTTCCTTATGACCAGCAGGACCCTAGGAAAAATAAGTTTTGAGTTAGTTCATTTAAAACAACCCTAATCGGCTTAAACACCCAAAATGGATCTCTAATTAATTAGAGCTAACCATACATCAAATTGACTTGAAATCAATTCTCCACCGACCTTCAGGATTAGAGGAACCCACCATAAAAATTTGAGGTCAATCGGACTTGGTTAGCCCTACTAATTGGGTTGATTAAGCCATTTAGTCATTTTAAACTTCAAAAATTCATAACTTTCAAAATATTTTTTAAAAATTCACCAAATTGGTTTTGGAGCCTCTCTGATATCAGAGGAATTTAAGAAAATTAAAATTTCAATTTTCTAAAAAAGTTGATTTTTTTAATATTATTTTAATATTTTAATAATTAAAAAATAATAAAAATCACAAAAATAATAAAATTCACCAAAATGTCACATTTTGAATTTTAATCACTTAGAAACAAACCCCATATTTTTCTTAGGTCTATTTAGTGAGATATTAAATTTTAAAGCTCTAGGGCAATTTTAAAATTAAAAAATATGTTTTCTAGCTTTTTCACTAAAATAATTATAATAAATCATAGAAAAATCAGAAAATTGCAAAATTTGCTTCTCTGATTTCCTTGATATCAGAGAGATTTTTGAAAAATATAAAATTCATTTTTCAACATTTATTTTATTTTTAAATTAATTAACACTCCAAAACTTAAAATAATTATAATAAAAATAATATAATTCAAAAAATCACCAAAATTGGTCCATGTGGTCCTCTAGTCATTAGGAATGTCCCCTAATTTTCTTAAGGACAGAAACTTTCCCTTGGTCATGTTATTAAATTTTCCTTGGAAATCTCTATTTTCTACCAAAAATAATTATATAAATAAATTAAATACAGAAAAATCACATTTTCTCCTCTCATATCTTTATTGACATATGAGTGAAGTCACATAAAAATTTCAAGTTCATTCGAGTTCAATTTAGTGAGTTATGAAATTATTAAGCTTAAAGGGTAAAGTGGTAATTAAAATTTTTAATCCTTAATTAAAACTTTAGGTTTAATAAAAAAATTAACAAGTAAAATATTTGATCCTAATCTGATTTGGATGATTGAAATTTAAATAATTAAAGGCTAGAAACCCATTAAGCAATTTAAAATGATTAAACCTTAATTAAATAATTGATTAAATTTGGAAGAATAATGAAATTGGAATTATTAAAATAGGGACATTATTAGGAAGTAATTTATTCTTTAATTTAAAAATCCCTAAATTAATTATCTCATTAATATTCAATTCTTAATTAAAATGATAACTCAAATTTAAAATATATTAAAAGACTTAATCATTAAACTAAAATTAAATTATTAAACTCTTTTAAAAATTTCAATTAAAATTAAAAATAAAATTAAATTAAAAATTAAATTAAATTAAGTAAATTAAATTGAATTAAATCAAATTAAATTAAATTAAAATTAAAAGTTGAATTAAATTAAAGATTAAATTAAATTAAATTAAATAAACAAATTAAATTAAATTAAATGAATAAATTAAATTAAATTAAATTAAATTAAATAAATAAAATCAAAATTAAATTATATTAAATAAAATTAAATAAAATTAAATTAAATTAAATTAAATTAAATTAAATTAAATTAAATTAAATTAAATTAAAATTAAATTAAAATCAAATTAATTTAATTTAACATCAAATCAAACTAAATCGAATTAAATTAAATTAAATTAAATTAAAAATTAAATTAAATTAAATTAAATTAAATTGAATTAAATATAACATCACTAAAGACATAAAGAATTCAAAATAAATATAAAGCAACTTGAACACTATTCCAAATTTAAACCCATTAACTTAAATTAAATCATTTGAACACCAACTTACCCTCGAGAGCTTTGGTTATTATAACTCCTAAACAGAACATTAAATGAAATGTTACTTTACTTATAGGATATTCAAATGTCCTAATTCACCGAGCAAGATAACAAAACTTGAATCCCGGACGATTAATTCATTTATATAATTAAATTCATTTGAACTTAAAACAATCTCGTCGAATATTGAAAAGATGTTTAAGATTCTCTTAAGCACTTCCTCGATATAATAGGATACTTATAAGAATAATTGAATTTAATTATTCTTTGATGAAGAAAATCGTCCTCAAACCAAAATACAAAGAACCTAGATGTCATAGGAAATGACTAGCTATAGGATTAGGAACTTGGTAGAAAACCATAACCCTTACCTTAGCTTTACCTAGGAACTTGCTTAAATATTCTAATTGTGTTTTAAGTGCAGCTTGGGATGACGGGAAGACCCTCCAGGTACGCTTTTATTTTATTGCAATTTACTTTCTTGCAATTTACATTATGGCAATTTATTTAATTGCATTGCACTTACTTTTCTTGCATGATAAACAACTGTTGCATGAAAACCCACACCTTTAGGATAGTCCCTAAAACTCGAAACCAAAACTAAGTTAAAAGTCATTGCAAGATAAAATTCACCGCCACAACATTTCAAAATATAAAACAACTCAAAATTTAATCACAAACGTAACACAAAACTACAATTACAACTAAATTAAAATGTCATGTTGGATGATCGGGACTACCTCGGATGATGTAACCTACGTGTTGCTAACGGGATTTCCCACGGCCTAAATGAAAGTGTGGAACTCATTCAACTGAGTTTAGCAAATTCATCCGGACTAAGTGAATCCGATAAAAATAATGATGCCGAAGGATGGAACCGTGGGATGTTAACCGGTGTCGTTATAATCAACTTTAAGATTTGTTTTAATTAAAATATTAAAAACACTTGGAAATTAAGATTTTCTCTAAACCAAAACACTTTTCTCATCCCCTGATTTATGACTTCTAAAACTAAAACCTCTGCAACAACAAGGAGCTCGGAGCATGGCGGGCAGCACGGCCATCGTCATCAGCAAAACCTGAGTCTACTTCAGCAAAAACTTTCTTAGAATTAAACAACCAAGCCATAGGATTTCGTGGTAGTTTGCCTAGTGCAACATAAATCCTCAACCTTTTGTTAGGCATTTGCACTGCAAATTAAGCCCTAACCGGTTTTAGGATTCCGAGGTAGTCGTCCGATACGACATAAACCCTCACATCTTCGAGGCTATTTGTATGATTGTGTCATACGAATATAAGTCCTAATTAATTAAAAATGGCAAGATCAAAACATCAAATAAATATTAGGACTTTCCTAAATTCAAGCCAAACAATAGGATAGTCGGGAGATTACCGAAGTTCACTTTGAATCTGTGATTTCTCCTACTTTTCTTAATTTGGATTCCCAAAACAAAATGTTCCAAATTTGATCCATTCCTTATCGAAATTCCAAACTTCAATCCTTTCGAGAACTTAAACTTTCAAATTCTTGAGAGCGGAATTATCGATTATTATCGAGAGTTTTCTTAGGTGATTCCCGTCACTTAAGATGTAATTAACTATAGTGGGCTTGCCCTTATAGGGAATTTTGAAGAACCCGAGTAATATAAACCCCGTTTAATGCTTTCATATTAAGCAGGGGAATTTGTCGGCTTATACAATCGGTTCGCAGACCAAATGGATGTCACAAATCTTTTAGTTTGTTTAATCGAGCCCCACCGTCAAGCAGTGTGTCTATCCTTAGAGATAGATACATGGTTTGTGGTGCGGTGCTCGTTTAGATAAACTATTCGGGATGTGAGATCAGTTTGTTTTCATATCTTAAAACCTCCAAATTTAAAATTATTTTCAAAATCAAATACTACTTTTCAAAATTATTTATTTAAATTAAATTAAAAATTCGCCGACTACTTCTGTTAGGCGACCCCCTTTTAAAAAATAAAACATACGACCTAAAAAAAAATAAGCCGTATAGTGAGATATGTTTGATTTTTCATATCTTAAAAATTTTCAAACTTAAAATTATTTTCAAAAATCAAATACTACTTTTCAAATTATATATTTAAATTAAATTAAAAATTCGCCGACAACTTCATTAGGTGACATCCTTTTCAAAATACAACATAACCTAAAAATATGTCGACACACTCTGAAAAGAGTAAATAGTAGGTATGCTCCTATTTGGCATAATACAATGGAATTTCACAAATCTTTATCATTCATTCACTATATCATCATTATAAGGGGAAGAAAAATTTCTCAAATTTGAGCCTTTCAATACCAAATTTATTGTAGTAGTAGATAACTTTAATTTAAAGTTTGGAAAGTGCTTTAGTGATCTTAAAATCTCTAGCATTGCTAAACATTTTTTACTTTAGTATTTTCTTTACATGCATTGCAATTTAAATATTGGATTTATGTGCTATGCTTTAATGGTTTGCTTCCTCCATGTAAGATCGATAATCAGGACTCCACTAGAGCCTTGCATTATTTAAACAATACATATACTTGCGTACAAATTGGCTTCTTTCACATTAAACTAATTATACATTGTGTATGAATTAAAAATACTTATAAATACTTTATTAAGAGAGTCGAGATCAAGTTTTTGGCGCCATTTCT
>JAKZJZ010001833.1:0-23961 GCA_022702705.1 Papilionanthe hookeriana x Papilionanthe teres
TTCAAAAAGTTGATTTTTAATAATATTTTAATATTTTTAATAATTAAAAAATAATAAAAATCACAAAAATAATAAAAATTCACCAAAATGTCACATTTTTGAATTTTAATCACTTAAGAACAAATCCCACATTTTCCCTAAGTCTATTTAGTGAGATATTAAATTTTAAAGCTCACAGGGTAATTTTAAAATTAAAAAAATGTATTTTCTAGCATTTTCACTAAAATAATTATTATAAATCATAGAAAAATCAGAAAATTGCAAAATTTGATTCTACGGTTTCCTTGATATCAGAGAGATTTTTGAAAAATATAAAATCCATTTTTCAACATTTATTTTATTTTTAAATTAATTAACACTCCAAAACTCAAAATAATTATAATAAAAATAATATAATTCAAAAAATCACCAAAATTGGTCAAAGTGCTTCTCAGGTCATTAGGAATGTCCACTAATTTTCTTAAGGACAGAAACTTTCCTTGAGTCATGTTATCAAATTTTCATTCGAAAATCTCTATTTTCCACCAAAAATAATTATATAAATAAATTAAATACGAGAAAAATCACATTTTCTCCTCTCGTATCTTTATTGACATATGAGTGAAGTCACATAAAAATTTCAAGATTCGTTTGAGTTCGATTTAGTGAGTTATGAAATTATTAAGCTTAAAGGGTAAAATGGTAATTAAAATCTTTAATCCTTAATTAAAACTTTAGGTTTAATAAAAAATCAACAAGTAAAATATTTGATCCCAATCTGATTTGGATGATTGAAATTTAAATAATTAAAGGGTAGAAACCCATTAAATAATTTTAAAATGATTAAACTTTAATTAAATAATAGATTAAATTTGGAAGAATAATAAAATTGGAATTATTAAAATAAGGGATCTTTATTAGGAAAGAGATTTATTCTTTAATTTAAAAATCCACTAAATTAATTATATCAGCTAATACTCGATTTTTAATTAAAATGATAACTTCAACGAATTTAAAATATTAAAAAACTTAAATTAAATTATTAAAGCTAATTTGAAATTTCGATTAAAATTAAAAATAAAGTAAATTAAAGATAAAATTAAATTAAAATTAAATTAAATTTAATAATTAAATTAAATTAAGTTAAACAAATTAAATTAAATTAAATTACAATTAAATTAAATTAAATTAAATAATTAAATTAAATTAAATTAAATAATTAAATTAAATTAAATTAAGCAATTAAATTAAATTAAATTAAATAATTAAATTAAATTAAATTAAACAATTAAATTAAATTAAATAATTAAATTAAATTAAATTAAATTAAATTAAATTAAATAATTAAATTAAATTAAATTAAATCAATTAATTAATTATCGAATCGAATTAAATTAAATTAAGCTAAATATATAAAGCAACTTGAACATTATTAATATTTAACCGTTGTTAATTAAACTTAAAGTGATCATTTGAATACTAATTTACCCTGTGAAAGCTTTGATTATTATAACTCCTAAATGAAACATTAAATGAAGTGTTACTTCGCTCGCATGGGATATTCGAAATGTCTACAGTTCGGCGAAGCGAAGTTAACGAAATTGAAAAGCCTCGGACGATTGATTCATTTATATAATTAAATTCATTTGGACTTAAAACAATCATAGAAATATTGAAAAGATGTTTAAGATTCGTCTTAAGCACTTCCTCGATATGATAGGATATTTATAAAACGATTGAATTTGATTATTCTTTGATGAAAGAAAATCGTCTTCATAACGAAAACACGAAAAGCGTCATAGGAGATGAACTAATTATAGGATTAGGAATTTGGTAGAAAACCATAACCTTTCCCTTAGCTTTACTGAGAACTTGTTTAAATATTCTAATTGTGTTTTAAGTGCGGCTTGGGATGACGGGAAGACCCTCAGGATACGCTTTTATTTTATTGCGATTTACTTTCTTGCTTGATTTACTTTCTTACGATTTACTTTCTATTGCGATTTACTTTATTGCGAATGCATTTTACTTTTCTTGCATGATAAAACAAGCATTGCATGAAAACCCGCACCTTTAGGATAGCCACTAAAGCGAAACCGAATAAGTTAAAAAGTCGATTTACGAGATAAGATTCCATCCATTAGCATTTGAAAATATAAAACGACTCAGAATTTAATCACAAACGAGAACACAAAACTACGATTACAACTAAATTAAAACGTCTGTTGGATGATCGGGAATACCTCGGATGATGTAACCTACGTGTTCTTGCGGGATTTCAGCAGTGCAAATGAAAGTGTGGAACTCGTTCGGTTGAGTTTAGCAAATTCATGCGGGCTAAGTGAATCAGATAAAAATAATGATGCGGAAGGATGGAGCCAGTGGGATCTTAGCAGGTGTCGTTATAATCGACTTTAAGATTTGTTTTAATTAAAACATCAAAAAACACACACGGAAATTAAGATTTTCTCTAAAGCTGAAAACACTTTTCTCGACTCCGATTTATGATTTCTAAAACTAAACCTCTGCCAACGACAGAGCTCGGAGCATGGTGGGCGGCACGATCATCGTCATCGTGAGCACGAGATATACTTCAGTAAGACTTTCTAGAATTAAAGCAGCCAAACCGTAGGACTTCGAGGTAGCTTGCACAGTGCGACCATAAATCCTCGAGCTCTTCGTTGAGCATTTGCATCTGAAGTTAAGCACTAGCTTAGGTCTTGGGATTCAGGGTAAGTCGTCAGATACGACAATGAACTCTCGCATCTTTAAATTTATTTGTTTGATTTTATCATATGCAAATATAAGTACTAATTAATTAAAATTAGTGAATTGAAATATCTAAATAAACATTAGGACTTTCTTAAATTGAAATGAAACGATAGGATAGTCGGGAAATTATCGAAGTTCACTTCGAATCGGTGATTTCTCTACCTTTCTTCTTTGGATTCACGAAAACAAAATGTTACAAATTTGATCCATTCCATATTGAAATTCGAAATTGATCTTTGAAAACCTTAAACTTTGAAATTCTTGAGAGCGGGAATCATTGATTATTATCGAGAGTTTTCTTAGGTGATTCCCGTCACTTAAGATGTAATTAGCATAGGGGCTTGCCCTTATAGAGAATTTTAAAGAACCCGAGTAATATAAACCTGTTTAATACTTTCGTATTAAGCGGGGAAATTTGTCGGCTTATAAAATTGGTTCGCATGAACGAACGGATGTCATGAAAACTTCAGTTTATTTGATCGAGCCTACTAATTGACGATTAATACATCCTTAGGGATAGATACACGGTTTGTGGTGCGGTGCTCGTTTATATAAATTATTTGGGATGTGAGATCGGTTTAATCTCAATATCTTAAAACTTTCGAATTTAAAAATTATTTTCGAAATCGAATACTACTTTCTAAATTATATATATTTAAATTAAATTTAAAATAAAAATTCGCACGCACGACTTACGGTAGGCGACCCCTTTTCGAAATAAAACACACGACACATAAAATAATGCGAAATGATTTACGGCGACTCATTTGAGGACGAATTCCTCTCTCCGAATTATAATCGAAATGATTCGCTTTCGAAAATCGGTAGTGTATCCAGTGCTCCCTAGTGGATCGAACTACCCTTCATTTCGATTGGAATACTATGTTCATTTCTATCTTGAGCAAAGTATAGCCAACATTCTCTCGGATTTAGGAACCCTTGTTTAGACACCCCTAAACGAGAGAGGTTCGAATCCTTTTACCTCATTTCGAGGTGGGGTGGACCCACGATAGGTGTTAGTTTAGGAGTAGATCCTTCGAGTCGGGAAGTCTTGCTTAAGACTTTCTTTTCCTTTACGAGAATCGGATTCCTTACCTTCTACACACCTTTGAACATTACGGTTCTAAATAAACAATGAGCCTACTAATAAGTGATTCTTTTAACGAATGATAAATACATGAACGAAGAATGAGTTCGGACTCTTTTTGATTACTTTCTTTTCGTCTGAAAGAAAAGAAGCATAACAGGACGACGAACGGGAAATCTACCTTGCGAGAAATGGAAGCCCGGCGGATTTTTCTCCTTCACACGTGAATTGGACTCCAATACATAGGATGGTACCCCGACGATGGGGTCATCAGGTTGGACGGGGATTTGAAAACACGAACGTCGAAGTCCGCAGCGTCTCCCTCTTTGCAACGACGAACAAGGTATCGAAGGGCGGGAACCCGCGAGTTGACCTTAGGTCGTCCAAGAGTTTCTCCTCCCTGCTCGGATCCGTGGGAGAATACCTTTGTCCCATGAGGCCCATTCTCATTACCCCCATTGGTAGTTGTTCACCTACCCCGACTTCGCCGAATCAAAGGGGAAAGAAATCCGGAACTATAGTGGCTTGTAACCGTGGAGGTACGGATCTTCTGTGGACAGCCACCGTCTTTGAAATCGGGTCCGGTTCGAAGGTCCGTGTTGACGAGACCCGAAGAAATAGAAATAGAAGGATCGCCGGGGAAACGGAGAGGCTGCTTTGAGATTGCCTTTACGGGAGGAAATTCCAGGAGTTACCGGAATATGCAAGTACCGGAATATACACCGGCGCGACTACATTACCACTTTTGGGAGGAAGCGGGTTCCATCCCCCTCTCAAGCCGCCCCGAGAGGATGAGGAGAATGTTCGCGAGATTGCGCCGTACCGCGACGCATACTACGACGATAGCGCGAAGAATCGGAAGCTACGCTAGTTTGCTTTCCATTTTATGAGCTTTGGTGGTAGCGAAGAAGGAAAAGGTACCCCGTGTCGGAAGTCTGAGAGGATAGGGCGGGTGCCGATCAGATCCGTCTTGGGCCAGGTAGAACCGCATCGTCATGATAGAAAAGCAACTGAAGGGCTAGAGGCTAGCACTGTCGTAGTATCGAGTTCTGATTAGGGAGGATACCTTCAATGACCGTAGATAGGCTAATACGAGGTAAATGAACGCCTGGCTTCTTCAGAAGGATGGTGTATGGCGATCAATGCAGGCCGATTGAATGAAAGCAATGACGAGAAGAAAGTCTAGCGGGAGAAATTTGGAATCTGAAGAAATCTTGCTATGATGAAGGGGACTCGTGAAAAAAGGACCGCTTGTCATCGCCGCAGCAACCACGAATGCACGAAGCTCATTGCAGATGCCATGGAAAGTTGAACGGAGCATCCCAGAGCGGTTGGCGAAAGAAGAAGAAAAGGACCGGAGATGAGATCGACTCATCGGGGTCATGGACAACGAATGTCAAGGGAAATCGGCATGGTTGAGACCGACTTCATCATCTTCCCGGGTGCTCCTGCGGCCGCGAGAAGAAGGGAACGGGCGATGAAGAGACGGCTTCGGGAAAAGGGCAGCAGAAGGAGAAGTCGCTCGAATGAGAAGAGGATGGAAGAGATGGGCACATGGCTCTAGCCCGGCTCTCCGAGTCGGCGTCTGACCACATAGAGAGACACCCCGGGAAGTCATTGCGCATCGTAGACGGAGGAAAGGGAGATTACGTCGGGATCGTTGGGGATGACGCGGCTTGAAAGGATGCGACACAACGGTAACGGTTCACGAAAAGGATATCGAGAACTTGGTGGAACGGCGAGGTGCGAGAAAGCCTTGGCACGATCGAAGAGGCGGGACATCCGTTCGGACGGGTAGACCTGGCGGAAGAATTCGACGCTGTCCCGATGCTGAGAGGCCTGTGCCGCCTGCGGTTGAGACGGCCGACGGGCCCAGGAGCCCGCGTCGGCATGTGGCACACTTTCGTGCCGATTGTTGCAATGCGGCGGAGCGATGCGTACTCTTGCGGCCGGTTCGTCGGCCGATGCATCGGGAATCGCCCTTCGGCCCCGGGTATACTGTGAGAATTACCGTGATTCGGTGAAGACGTTCTCGAGCGAGGTGAAGCCTCTTCATCGAGCGATTCTTGCGGAGCTCGGCACCACATCAGCATAGGTGATTTAGTGGTGAGAAGCAAAGCCGAATGAAACTCTGGTGGATTACATACTTCGATGGAGGAACTTAAGCATGAAGTGTGAACCCTTGTTTGCCGAAACAACACGCGATCGGCATCACTTGCTTAAAAAGCATTCACGGCCGATAGCACTTCTCCTCGAGGATTCTTTATTAAAGGGCTTTTATGTGATTATTTAAACGGCGAGCTTAAAGGCGAAGCAAGGTAAGTTTCTTGACAGACGGACGAAAATAGGTGAAGACTTTCGAAAAGAAATGTAGTCGTTGCGACGGTTAATGAAAATAAACAATAGATCTGAAATACCAAAACTGGCCATGACAACATGACAAAATTGCAAATGACACGATCGACTATAGGTAAATCTCATGATATAAACAATAATCTACGTCATAAATGTGAAGAGCACGACGAAATCTGGATTCGAAATGAAGCGATGCAGATGTTCGTAACCCAATGAAAACTCCGAGATTTCCGGTACAGACGAACCGGAAAGTCGACAAGGTGATCCCGACTTTTGCCTACCATCGGATGTAGGCCTGTAAGGGCATTCTTGTCTGAAAGCCCATTGCCCCGAAGTTGGCTCGACGACGACCTGCGGAAAGGGAATATAACAATCCCGAAGGAGTACATGAAGGGAACCCCGCGAAAGGAGGTTAAAGTCGATATTATCTCAGCCGATCCCGTCAGATTCCGGAGTAGATCTCACGTGACGAGCTGACGATGGATGGACTCCGCTTTGGACGAGGTCTTGAAGAAGATTGCCCAGACGACATCCAGAACCGCCTCGGTACGAGCTCCAGGTCGGAGTTCGAAACTGTTAAGCGTCTGATAACATCACTTGCCGATAGAGAGAACCACCTCGACGGGAGACGATCGAAGAGAGAGAAGAAAATCGACGAAGAAGAGGTGAGATTCTAAAAGGCTAGGCCCAGGCCTTATCTAGGATAGTTGTTTTTCGGTCGGGGAGGAAATCCTCGAACCTCGGTCCCATATGATTATCGCTCACTTCGGTGGGATCATATAATGATAAGGGTGATGGCGTTGGCTACGTTTTTGTTGTTTTAACGATTGCGTAACTAGCGACAATCCGGGCGTCGATTTCGATACCAACAACAATTCTCGAATCATACATGATCTCGGCCCGATCCTGCCCCGATGACGAAGGCATCATCGAGGAGGCTGCGAGGCTCGACGAACGCGGCTCTGCATGCGAGTTTCGAGGAGCTCGATTCTGACAAGTTAGAGCCTTCAGATTTTGAAGATAATCCAGAGAGGCAGTCATTCGATTCGGAGGAAACGAAGCAGGCTCGGCACTTTAGATTCGGGAAAATTACGGAGAGTCGGCACAGAAGTGGAAAAGTTGCCTCGAGAATGGGTCCGAAAGAAAGACGAAGGAGCGGGTGGTTGTTGAGAAAGACCAACCGGCTATGCCGATCGAAGAAGAGCTGAGGCGCATGGAAACAAAGTGGACTGCAACGTGCTCGCCATCTTGGGAAACTGCGGCCCCGGCGAGCATGCGATGCTCGTCTTATCGAGGAGATGAGAGAAACTGCGATCGAGGCCTTACTTGATGCGGAAATTCTTCGCTCGAATGGCGGAGATTCCTTAGATGAGGTTTGCGCTGCGTTAAAAGGAGGCGCAAGCCAGTGTCACCACCTTCACGGACGGTGACTGCCCCTAACGGGACGAGATCCTGGCCAAATGATTGTATTCCCGATTCTGATTGGGAAGTTAGCTCTCCGAGTTTTGGTGGATCCGGGGCATCGATCGATATAATGAGTCTTCGAACAACCCCAGCATCTTGGAAATTGATGCACAGTGAGCACAAAGAGGCGAACAAAATGTTATTAAGAGAAGTTGACAGAAAGGAGAAAGAGCCACTCGGGTGACCTTATTCTTACCGATGACGGTGATTTAACATGAACAATATGAAAATTTCATATAATCGATTCGAAACGTCGTTCGCCTTCTCTTCGGAACGTCATGGATACATGAAAACGGGATGGTACCATCATCTCTACCGCAGGTGCATCGAAATTGCTACGATGGAGGGGAACGAGTGCATCGAAAGGTGACTTACGACCATTCTCCATTACCTTGAGATTGGAATTGCTGAAGATGCGGCTTATTCACACCTTGAAAAGAAAACAATCTTCTGCGAATGCCATAGCAAATGAAGCGAAAGTTGAGGACAACGAACACCGAAGTTCTAGTCCAACAGTCACTCGCCACTCCTTAAAGGCGAGATGGTGAGTTTCACCCACTGACTCGCATGAGGTCGAAGTAGAGACAGTAATTAGTAGAGACAGAACGGTGGACGAAGAAACCGTGCCATACGTGTTGAGTTGGGAAGATAGTTGCGAAGAGGAAAAAGGAAATCGAGCGAAGCGACGGCAAATGAGTCGAAAGAAGCCGCGATACGAAGATCTCCCTCGAAGATGAAAAGAGCGAAGAATACTGAGTACGATGTGCGAGGAAATCGCCACTACGTACATCTCTTATGACCCTAACGGCTGGATCCATTACTAATAAGATCGAGGGCATGGAGGTCGAGGTACGTGAGCGACGTGACGAAAGCCGATCGGAATTCTACCTTAGTGGTGCTTCTTATCCTCGGCGAAAATAATGTGCGATTCGAAGATGTCACTTCATCGAGAATTAATGGAATTACCTTTTGAGTGGTACTCTCCTGTGTTCGAAATTTAATTCGAGCGTGGTTTAACACTTACCTCGACTGATGGACGAAAAGACGATCAGCGACATTTTGAAAAGTTGCGGAATAACTCGTGCCGTCCTGCGAGTCCGAAAGTATGGACTCGGATTCGGCACGGTGAGTTCGGTTGACGATGCTTGAATTTTGCTTGGTTGTCGCTTGCGAGTCAGTGAAAGCGCATGGAAACTGCGGACGGGAGGCTCGAAGATTTACTGAGTGGAGGCGCTGCCACCCCGAGTCGAAGAAGAAATTAAATCCACTGATAGATGAGTTAACGGAAGTTAACTTAGGTGCAGCGAAGAAACTAGACCTACCTTTGTTAGCTGCTTACTCGACAAGAAGACTCCGGAAGAAATAATCGAGTTATTAATGGAATTTAAAAGGCTAATTTTTGCTTGGAGCTACGATGAAATGCCGGGGATTAGCTCCGAGAGGTTGCGGTCCGTAAGCTGGGAGTGGATCACTCATACATTCCGGTCGGACGAGGTCCCGGAAGAATGCGTCCAGAAATCGAACAACGAGTCATAGCGAAGTTAAAAAAGCTAATAGACGCTAAATTTGTCCGTGAAGAACAATACCCGAGCACAGTTAGCTGATGTAGTGCCGGTCGAAAGAAGAATGGTCGGATCGAGAATTTGTGTGGACTTGAGAGATTTAAACAAGGCATGTCGAAAGATGAATTCCCTCTGCGATTCCGGAGGCGATGATCGATATTGCTTCGACACATGAGATATTCTCATTCATGGATGGATCTTCGGGGATACAACCGGATAAAAATGGCTCGAGAAGATGAAAAGCTTACGGCATTCGAACGCCTGGATCGGAGTATTTTCGCTACACGGTGATGCCATTCGGATCAGAAGAACGCGGGGCTTGACTTGCCAGAAGAGCAATGACGAGAATTTTTGATGATCTCATCCCACAATCGAGTCGAGTGCTACGTGGACGATGTCGTCATCGAAAGCAAAGTGAAAACCACACAGTATGATTTGAGAATTGTTTTCGAACGATTAAGACAATTTAACCTTAAGATGAATCCCTTAAAATGCGCCTTCGGCGTCACCTCCGGGAAATTCTTAGGATTCGTTGTCACGACATCGTGGAATTGAAATCGACCGGAGAAGATTAAAGCCTATCTTAGAAATGCCGCCTCCCGAAACCTTAAAACAACTACGATCTTTTCGAGGAAGGCGGCATATCTTCGACGCTTTATCTCGAGCTCGTCGGGTAGGTGTCGGCCTTTCTCGGCACTGAGTTAAAAGGGCGCTCGAATTTATTTGGGAAGAGAAATGCCGAGAAGGCCTTCGAAGACATTAAACGATATTTAATGACACCTCTGTCTTGCGGCCCAGGTCTCGGAGTAGGCCGCGATACTTTACACCGCGGCTCTAGACGACTCTCTCGGAGCCACTGTTGGCAGGAGTCGATGATGAGGGTAAAGAAAATGCTCTTTCTTACTTAAGCCGTCGTTTACTTCCGACGGAAGTAAGGTATCCCGCAATTGAAAAGCATTGTTTGGCACGATCTTCGCCGCTCAGCTCGGGCACTACATGCTTTCTCATCAAAGTCGAACTTGATTTCGAAGTTTAATCCATTGCATGATACTTGATGACTCGTCCAACACTTTCCGGCGGACTTGCCGGATGGTCGATGATATTATTGCAATTCGATATAACTTGCGTGCCTGCAGCGTGCCGTAAAGGGACGAGTCTTACGCGGACTTCCTCGCGGCACACCACTGCGCGTGAATCTCGCTCTCGATGACGATACGCAGATGAACAAATAATGAACCTAGAAGACACGATGATCGACGTTAGGAATTGTATTTCGACGGAGCATCTTCGGCTTACCTGAACGAAGAATCGCAAGTGATAGTGCCGTGGGCGGGAATCGGGCTAATCTTTATAACACCGGAGCGGGGATGTTAAGATACTCCTGCTGCTTGACGGAGGCCGTGTGCTGAGAACAACGAAGCGGAGAATACGAGCGCTCATAACGGGATTGGAATTAACCATTCGAATGGGGATAACGAGACATCGACATCTCCGGGGATTCACGGTTAATCAGTAAGACGAGTCGCGCGGACAATACGGGATTTTTAAACGAAGACTCGAGAGCAATGCTTCCGGTATGCGCAATGCAATTTGACTGGAGACAGATTCCCGAATGTGACGATCTACGAAATTCCTAGAAGAGAATGCTTTAGCGGATGCTTTAGCCCGTCTCGCAAAAGAATTTTGCCTGACACAAGATGAGATCGGTGGCAGTGTCGGTTCACGGACGTCGGAGGTCTCGACGGTGGAAAAAAAAAAAAAAAAAAAAAAAAAAAAAAAAAAAAAAAGGGCGGCTGACGTAGACGTGATGCACGAATCGGAAAAAGAAAAAGAATCGGTTTACGGCGGTGACGGAAAACACGGAAAGTTGGCGACGGCCATTGATGAACTACTGTAACGAACGGGAAAGCTACCGGACGATAGGTCGGCGGCTATGGTCGAAAAGAACTCTTTGTCTTACATTAATAAACAACATATTATACGAAGGTAACGGTAGATGTGGTAGGTCTTTTAGCGGGTACGAGGCCGTGAAATTGTTAAAGAGGTGCATTCGGGACTACGTAGGCGCTCGCGGTCGGAGTCAGATGAAGATGAAATTAAAAGACTAGGGTACTGCGGCCCTCGGTGATGGCCATTGCATGAAAATCGCCGAAGGCGTACGTCTGCAGTGCGGAGTGGTTACACGGCCTCGGAAATGTCTTTTTAGACAATTGCGTCATGGCCATTTGAATGTTGGGGCACGGATAACAGATGAACAGATAGAACCACCATCTTGAAAGGACATCGTTTCATTCTTTGCATTTCTGGGTCCTTTTCAGTGGGCGAAGCGGTTACTTAAGAAAGTGAAAGCACACCGCGTCTTCTGGGTTTTCGGGAACGGGGTGTCTAGTTTCGGAGTCAGCGCGAGGATCATCTCGAGATAATGGGCCGACGTCGGAAGCACACAAATCGACGGTTTTGTCGGGAGACACGGAATCGATGGCGATACTCGACAATTTGCGCGAGCAAAGCCGGTCTCGAGGCACCCAATAAAACTCTCGTTCCAGATCTTAAAGAAAACCTGGACGATAATAAGAGAAATTGGCGCGAGAAATTGTTAGAAGCCTTATGGGCCTACGGACAACCTTCGGAACTCCTAACAAGCTACACCTTACACTGCGGTGTATGGGTCGAGCGATGTTACCTTTAGAGGTTCGGCTTCCTTCACTCCCGAGAATTGCGGTTAACGAAGCAGATCACGACGAAGAAAACGCGAGGCCCACGACTCGAAGAATTAGAAAGCTTGGAAGGGAAAAGGCTTGCCGGCGCAACGGGGTGAAGCTATCTGCAGTAAGATGGTTCGGCCAACGACAAGCGGGTCGCCCGGGGCAACGAGTTGGTGATTTTAGTTCTCGTTCTCGAGACTGTTCTTGCACGCGAGATAGGAGGAAAATTTGAACCCGCTTGGGAAGGACGGATTTGTGGTTGAAGCCGGTATACTCGGGAGGTTCTACCGAACGCGTGAATTGCGGGGGCTGACATATGCTTCCCGATCGAGCGGACGATACTTGAAAAATGTCCCTGACACGATGTTTCGAGAGGAATGAATTCTTCATCCACAGAAGCACGGGCGTAATTACTTATGATTGGTCGAACCCCGAAAAAAATAATAAAGATGTCTTACAAGATAGAACAAAATCGCTGATAATTAAGTTTCCACTCGTTTTCTTTTCGAAATCGAAAATCTCTTCCTCATCTTATCTTACTTCATTCTGTTGAATTGGTCGAAATATAAGAATGATGAAAAAATGTATCTTTAATAGGCCGATTTTCGTAATGTTCTTGTTCTTAGTACGGCCACGATCCTTTCCTTGTTTTCGCGAGGGAAATGCTCGGCGAAGACGGGCGGTTGGTCTTGAACTTTAAGAATGGCGTAAGCCTTGCGCTCGATGAAAGAGGGTGAAGAGATGGAGCGATGTCGAGGTCGGCTGATTTCGCACCGAGCGGGCTTCTGATACGAGGAAAGTATTTGGGTCCCGATTAACGAGAAGAACTACCGGGCGGACGGTGATGAAAGTGGGTGGCCCAAACCCTCGATCCAACATGAAAAGAAAAGCAAACACCGAAGAAGACAAGAAAATGGTCGTAGTCGCCTACGAAAATGGACGAACTTATCAGTAGCCAGCGCTATGAAGATTGAAAGTTGGAGGCTGTCTCAAACCCCGCGCGCAACGAAGAAATAAGAATCGTCGTATCGTAAAATGTTAACAAAACTAGTTTGCGGACCCGGCAAAGTGTTGCTAATGCGAGGCACATACATTTTGAGGACAGGTTCACCGGGGAACTGAAGAAAGGAAGCCCGACTCCCCAGAATAACGAGAAGAACCGGGGGAAATCTCCGAGGAAGATCGGAAAGAAGAAGGTACCCGCGCCACGGATAGAAGTGCAGGCGGTCGCAGGCCTTGTTGCGAACGGCCCGGATGTCCGACGAACATCATCACGAGAGGAGCGGTATGCGGGAACGTGAAGAGTTCGACCATATATCTACGTAATCATCGCGAAGGCCTCGCCATGCGGATCATTCGGAACTCCGGCTGGAAAGGATGCGAATGTTGAAAACTTTCGGAATACTTCGAGGAATTAAAGGAAGAAGAATCCAACGTACTAGAGGCCTCGAGCTACACAGCCCAATCGTCTCGATGTGAACAACGACAAATGTTGATCATGTCCAGGATCACAAGAAAGAATGGTAGAGCGGGCGCGAGGGAAAATACGTACTCGAGAACCGGAGATGGATGCGGGGGAAAGGAAGAATCACAATACAATGCGGATCTTTGCTACAACTCAACAAGAAGGCACGAGAGGGAAACCCACAGGATGCCCGTCATGGGCCAGTGAATCAGATGCCATGTGGATTATCGAATGGGTAGAAAAGATTGATAACATGGAGAAGTGCTGACGGAATTCCATGCCGATGTTGCATTATCAACATCTCTGAAACGGGAGTATTTGCATACCCCCACATATTGATCTGAGCTCCCGTCGGACAGCACACGCACGGTCTCTTTCTTGAATGGAGTGCAGCATCATGTTCGGATCGACCTCCGGATGGCAGAGCCGGGTGAGTTCAGAGACCGGTAAAATACCTTCTCGGTGGGTTCGTCATGATCTTGCGAGGTAACGGAGCGGATATCGCGGCGTACATGCAGGGTGCCGGTGGAGCGAGTCTCGGTTACTTTCGAAGGATGGACGACGACAAAATGCCTTACCGGAGGCTCGGCCCCGGATGCGGAGGCTAGAGAGACCTCTCCGGCACTTACGAGCGCAGAGTTGCATGGGAAATATCGCACCTCCGACGTGCATCCGAGGCGGCATCCTTGCCGAAGGATGGCTTGGAAGGTGATGTTACTGACTCATGTGCTGCCATTTGTCGGACATGGATTTTTTGACGGATGATTCTTTTGATGGATCAGCACAAGATCATACACGGTCCGTTTGGTACGTAGGTTGGCATGAAGAATATATTCCGAGATGCGAGTATGCGACGTATTTCGACATGATTGGAATGAAAGTGACCATGTCGCGTTTTTGGCCTTCACCTCTTTTGTGCGAATTGATTAGGAAACGCCATGTTAAAGTTAAATGAACTTCGAACAAAGAACGGAGAAAGAAAAAAAGAGAATAAAAGATTTTTTTTTTTTTTTTTGCTTTCTAAAAAAAAAAAAAAATCTGAAAAATGACGAGCACCGAGTTCACATGAACATTAAATAAACAACGAAAATAAAATTTGAACGCATTTCAAAAGATAAACGAAATCGACACAAATCTCGAATTGATCTTTCCAATTCCGAATCAAATTTCAATGCTGGCTTGAAAATCAAATTACATCGGCCCGAACTCAGAATCGGAAATCTGATCAAATTCCATCCGTCTGATTTCAGAATCAGATTCTCGGTCGAAGTCTGAATCCGATCTCGTCCAGTTGGCGATCTTCGAATTTCGAATCGAATGTTAAAATCAGGTTTCGATCGAGTTCGAAACTCGTCCTTAGAAATTTCCAGATTTCCAAATTCGATCTTTCAGGGCTTGAAGTCTCAGTATTCAAATTCGATCTATCGAATCTCGTAGGTCGGAGTCTATCCAAGGCTTGCCTTTAACAGAGTGATATTACTGATTGCGGCAGAAACTATCGAATTCAAAACTTTTGAGGTCGAGGATTTTACATCCATGGCCTGCTGGCAGGATTCTCTTCTATTGCTGTAGAAATACATCGAATTCGAGCCTTTGGGTAGAGGATTTCACATGCAGTACCTTCTGTAGGATTCTCTTCATGTTACTTGTGAAATACGTCGAAATTCAAACTTTTGGGTCGAGATTTTACATCACATTGCTGCTAGCTTTGGGATTCTCTTCATATGTTTGAAATACATCGAAATTCAAAACTTTTGGGTCGAGGTTTTACATCAATGTGCCTTTGTTTAGGATTCTCTTTATTGCCTTTGAAATACATGAAATTCAAAACTTTTAGATTAGGATTTACATCCGAAGCTGTATTTCTTTAGGATTCTCTTGCATTGCCTTGGAAATCATACGAAAATTCAAAACTTTTTGAGTCGAGGATTTTACATCAGTACTTGCTTGCTTTAGGATTCTCTTCTATTGCCTTTGAAATACATCGAAATTCAAACTTTTGGGTCGAGGATTTTACGTCACAATGCTGCCTTTGCTTTAAGTTCTCTTACTTGCACCTTGAAATACATAATTCAGAACCTTTTGGGTCGAGGATTTTACATCGAGGCACCTTTGCTTTAGGATTCTCTTCTGTTACCTTTGAAATACATCGAAATTCAAACCTTTTGGGTCGGATTTTACGCAGTCAAAGCACTTGTTGCTAGGATTCTCTTCCATATTGCATGGAAATACATCAAAATTGAAACTTTTGGGTCGAGGATTTTCCATCAAAGCTACTTCTTTAAGTTCTTTCCCTGTGCCTTGAAATACATCGAATTGAAACTTTTGGGTCGAGGATTTCATCAAAGGCTACTTACTGCTTTAGGATTCTCTTCTATTACCTTTGAAATACATCAAATTCAAACTTTTGGGTCGAGATTTTACATCCAAGATTTGCTAGGATTCTTTTCTGTTAACGCCTTTAGAAATACATCGAAATTGAACTTTTGGGTCGAGATTTTACATCCAAGCGCCTTGCTTTAGGATCTTTCCTATCGCGATGAAATACATCAATCGAATCGAGCTCTTGAGGTTAAGGATTTTTACATCCGACACATTGATGCGAGATCTCTTCTCATTGTGATGATTGATATTCGATTCGATTTTCTTTCGAGGTTAGAGATGTTATATCTAAAACCTCGAAATTCAATTTTTCATTTTAAATCGAATCCGTAGAATTAATTTTAATGAAACTTAATCTAAATTGAAACTCGAACTAAAATTTAAACTCGCACATCAAAACATAAATTGAAGCAAGCCATAAAATCTAAAATCGAAAATTCCCAGGATCATGTGATTTGGGATTCACCTCCTTTTAAACACGTGGCGTGAGGTTCGAGAATCTCCGGTTCCGGAGATATGCGCCGGCCTCCCCGGCGAGACTCTTACGCACGTCCCCAGGATTCGTCATGGCCGGATCATGCGTTGGTTTTGGTGATCTAAGCCGGTCGGCACCGATACGCGCGGTGTGCTCCGTCGGCTCGCCACACTGACCGGGGGTTGCATTTGTTGACCTCATTTTTGATGAGGTCTTCCTTTTCTTCTTTTTAGTGCTTAGGATCTAGCCTTAGGCTTTTCCTTTGGCTTATCTTAGAGGACTAGAATTGGGACCCGCCTTTTAGAAATTCAAACCACTTCTAAACTCTACTAAACTCCACAAACTTGACTATAGACCCCTAATCACACAGAGGGTTGAAATCGAATATGGAAGTTTAAAGGATGAGTTCACATAGGACTCTTTGGCACTTGGGGCCCTTACTAGGTGGCACAGTGCAGTGAAGGGGCTGACATACACTACACTTACACACTACATTTCCACACACTTCCTAAAACCACACCCATACCCAACTTGACCTCTGACTCGTGTAGGTGATTCACATGGATGGTCCTTAACCCACTAAGCCCTTGGTAAGAGGGTTAGGAGCAACGTAGTGAATGCTCGAAATGAGTCACTTTCATGGCTCATATGGGCTTGAAATGGCTTCATGGCTCGACCAAAATGATTTCACCCCACCTAAATTCACCCGATCTTCGATTTCCCAAATTTTCGATTTTTGACCCGGGACCCTGCACCTCTTAAGCCTCCGAAAACACGTGAATTACCGAATTTTTGCAAAATCTCCAAATTACCTAAAATTTTCCAAAATCAATCCCAAACACCTCCACATCACTCAAATTGATCATCCATACCCAAAAATACCAAAAATTCCAAGAAATACCCCCCGATACCCTCCAAATACCCAAAATACCCTTCTTGGCCTAAAAATCCAAAAATTCAGAAAATTCCCAGAAAATTCCAGAAAATCCCAAATATTCCCAATTTCATTTTGTCCAACTACACCATGGGCCAATTTTGTCGATTTACCCTACTTTTGTCAAAACCCCCAAATTGACCGTTTTAACCCGAAGTGGACCCGATGTCAAACCAAACATACCCGATTGACCCCAATTTTGGTCCAATTCAATTCTAAACTTCAATTGACATTCCCGATACCAATTTAGACCAAATCGAGTCAATTTGATTGACATTTGGATCGATTTCACTTTGGGCCTTAAAGCCCGAATTTGGACCCATGACCCGAACTTAGCCCAAACTAACCCAATTCAACTCCAATTAACCCCAAATCTTTTCTAAACCTTCCTTAACATCCTCACTAAACAAAACACTAACATGATTTGCCCAAGATTTTGACCCAAACCCCACTCGAATTCAACCCCGAAATCAAAAAGCCCGATTTTGACCTAAACCCCGAATCTAACCCCGAATAGGCCCGAACCTCGAAATTAAAACCCAACCAAAGCCAAAACCTCTTTGAAACACTCCCATAAACATTTCTTAATATTTATTTTACATCAATTTCAACCCTAGCCCAACATTGGCCCAAGTTAGCCCAATTTGACCTACATTGGCCCATTCGCGAATAAACCCGAATTCAACCCGATTCAAATCCGAACCACCTTAAATTTATTTCAAGTTATTCATGAAACATCCATAAACCAAAACCAACAACTATTTGGCCCAAACTTCTACAAAATTTCATCCCAGAATCCATTTTAAAATTCGAAAACACCTTCACTAATCCATCTTAAAAGCCATCTAAAACCCTTTCAAAAAGAAGCCCAAAAGCCCAAAATTCTTCCAGAGCCCGCATGACATCTCCATTCGTCATACATTTCAATTAAAATCATCCACAAAGTCCTAAATTCATCATCGAATAATTCAAATCGAGCCTCGTACCAAATCACCCCTAAATACCAAAATTTTCCTTAAATCAATTTCCATGAAATTGACTTTACTTTTCTGACGAATGGAGCCATGGAGCCATGCATAAGCCATATACGAAGCCATGAAGCCTCTTTACATATCGCCAGTACCATTTGGGCAAAGAGGAGAGGCTCTTTCCTTAACTCCAAAGGTGGTTAACCACTGCATGATTCCAGCTAATCCATGCTTAAGCCTAATTGTACTTGGATTGTGACATTGCCCTTGTGGTGATCAAATCACTTTCTCCTCGGCTAAACGAGGCCTTGGGTGGTGCACCTAGCCGAATGGGTGGGTTGGCGCATTTAGGTCAAATCCCGCCATACCCCATTCCACTTTGGATCAAAGCCTTTACACATGTCAGGCGCCGATTGATTACATGACCTCGAAATACGACCACGACCATGAGGGTGACCCGTGCACAGCGTGGCCTGGTAAGGCCGTCGGAAAACACCATGGCGAGAGCTCGCATGTGGCGACATTGAAATTCTCGCTGGCTGAGCTACCCCGTCCACAGTGGTCACCATGGTCGATCTTCCTCCTCGTGAAGCCAGTGATCCGAGCCACAACTCTCCCATGGAGGCCCAGCCGGCTCTGTTAGCTTCGCCCCTCTCGGCCTAGGAGGACGAGCCCAAACCTTGTGCCTTGAAACTGCGCAAGATTGTTCGAGCCCTTCACCATCCCAGAGCGGTTGATCCCAGGTGTCGATTTGCACAATCACGCCGACGGAGCCCGATTTCTCGGCCGAAATTCCCGGCACCGGGACACTTTGCCGCGGTGAGACGATCCTCGAATTGGCTGGTCCTACACCTTCGGCTGGACCAGAGGAGAAGTTCCCCTTCCGAAGCCCATCTCGAGGCCACCCGATTGCTCCGGACCTCCGAAGCTTTGTGGTCCGGGTGTGGTCACTTTCTCGGCCAGCGATTCCGCAGGACCGGGGAGACTTCATACGGAGCTTGCGGGACCAATCGAGTGCAACAACTCTCCAGTTGAAGCCGCACTTCTACGAGTAGGTATGAGTTAGCTTATCCATCCCGAGCTTACGAGGATTCTCCGTTTCGAATGCATAGTTTCGGTGCATGTTAGCGTATAGATGTGTTCGTCTCTTGAGACGAATCATAAGAGTATAAGAACATGAAAATCCATTGAGAATCGAGTGAGATCTTAGGGATTTAGGTGTGGACGCTCTCGGGTGAGGGAAGCACTCGGGGACGATGAACGGATGCGCGTCCGTTCGATACACGCCGCGCGGACGGCGCGGATTGCGTCGGACCGAGGAGACGGTACGAGAACGCGGGGCCGGGCTGCTCGACTCGGGTGGCGGCGTCGGAATGGGAGCGCGACGGCGTGTGCGTTCGGAGGCTGCTTAGGGTTGACGCGGCGGCAGCGTGGATAAATAGAAAATTAGGGTATTTTCTTATTTATTTAATTCCTAAACTTCAAAAATCCATATCTTTGTGTAGAAAAATCACAAAAATAAAATAAAAATACCCTACTTGCTCGGTGAACGGAGGAGAATAATGTGGAAAAGAAATCATTTAATTTCGATTAAGTATTTTATTTTTATGATTTATTTACTCTCTGCATACATTTAATTCTCCATGCATGTATACAATTCACTATGGCATGAGACCATAGGGCTTTTGAAGCCTCTGAACTTGGGAACATTCATGAGATTTTCCGAGGTCGAGAGGCCATCTACAGTGAAAAGTTATTTATTTTTCAAATGCATGTTCTTGTTTTGAGTATTTTAATTCGAAAATTAGCATGTTGTGAAATAAATTAGAAATATTTGGTGATGTTCCTTATGACCAGAGAACTCTAGGAAAAATAGGACTTGAGTTAATTCACTCAGATTAACCCTAATTGGCTTAAACACCCAAAATAGGTCTTTAATTAATTAGAGTTAACCAGGTATCAAATTGACTTGAAATCAATTCTCCACTGACCTTTAGGATCAGAGGAATCCACCATAAAAATTTGAGGTCAATTGGACTTGGTTAGCCACATTAATTGGGTTGATTAAGTCACTTAGCCATTTTAAACTTTAAAAATTCATAACTTTTAAAATACTTTTTAAAAATTCACCAAATTGGTTTTGGAGCCTCTCTGATATCAGGAGAACCTAAGAAAATTAAAATTTCAATTTTCTAAAAAAGTTGATTTTTAATAATATTTTAATATTTTTAATAATTAAAAAATAATAAAAATCACAAAAATAATAAAATTCACCAAAATGTCACATTTTGAATTTTAATCACTTAGGAACAAATCCCACATTTTTCCTAAGTCTATTTAGTGAGATATTAAATTTTAAAGCCCTAGGGTAATTTTAAAATTAAAAAAATGTATTTTCTAGCATTTTCACTAAAATAATTATTATAAATCATAGAAAAATCAGAAAATTGCAAAATTTGATTCTCTGGTTTCCTTGATATCAGAGAGATTTTTGAAAAATATAAAATCCATTTTTCAACATTTATTTTATTTTTAAATTAATTAACACTCCAAAACTCAAAATAATTATAATAAAAATAATATAATTCAAAAAATCACCAAAATTGGTCCAAGTGCTTCTCTGGTCATTAGGAATGTCCCCTAATTTTCTTAAGGACAGAAACTTTCCCTTGGTCATGTTATCAAATTTTCCTTGAAAATCTCTATTTTCCACCAAAAATAATTATATAAATAAATTAAATACAGAAAAATCACATTTTCTCCTCTCATGTCTTTATTGACATATGAGTGAAATCACATAAAAATTTCAAGTTCATTTTGAGTTCAATTTAGTGAGTTATGAAATTATTAAGCTTAAAGGGTAAAATGGTAATTAAAATCTTTAATCCTTAATTAAAACTTTAGGTTTAATAAAAAATCAACAAGTAAAATATTTGATCTAATCTGATTTGGATGATTGAAATTTAAATAATTAAAGGGTAGAAACCCATTAAATAATTTTAAAATGATTAAACTTTAATTAAATAATAGATTAAATTTGGAAGAATAATAAAATTGGAATTATTAAAATAAAGGGATCTTTATTAGGAAGAGATTTATTCTTTAATTTAAAAATCCACTAAATTAATTATATCAACTAATACTCAATTTTTAATTAAAATGATAACTTCAAATTTAAAATATTAAAAGACTTAATTAAATTATTAAACTCTTTTGAAATTTCGATTAAAATTAAAAATAAAGTAAATTAAAGATAAATTAAATTAAGATTAAATTAAATTTAATAATTAAATTAAATTAAATTAAATTAAATTAAATTAAATTAAATTAAATTAAATTAAATTAAATTAAATTAAATTAAATTAAATTAAATTAATTAAATTAAATTAAATTAAATAATTAAATTAAATTAAATTAAACAATTAAATTAAATTAAATTAAATTAAATTAAATTAAATAATTAAATTAAATTAAATTAAATTAAATTAAATTAAATTAAATTAAATTAAATTAAATTAAATCAAATTAATTAAACATCAAATCAAATTAAATTAAATTAAATAGCTTAAATATAAAGAAGCAAAAAGACTTGAACAACTATTCGAATTTAAACGCCTTTAACTTAAATCAAATCATTTGAATACTTAATTTACCGCTTGAAAGCTTTGATTATTATAACTCTAAATGAAACATTAAATGAAGTGTTACTTCACTCATAGGATATTCGAAATGTCACAGTTCGTTTGAGCGAGTTAACGAAGACTTGAAAACCTCGGACGATCGATTCATTTATATAATTAAATTCATTTGGACTTAAAACAATCCTAGAAATATTGAAAAGATGTTTAAGATCCTTCTTAAGCACTTCCTCGATATGATAGGATATTTATAAGAACGATTGAATTTGATTATTCTTTGATGAAGAAAATCGTCATTAAACTAAAACCAAAGAACATAGACGTCATAGGAGATGAGTAAGTATAGGATTAGGAATTTGGTAGAAAACCATAACCTTTCCCTTAGCTTTACTAGGAACTTGCTTAAATATTCTAATTGTGTTTTAAGTGCGGCTTGGGATGACGGGAAGACCCTCAGGGTACGCTTTTATTTTATTGCGATTTACTTTCTTGCAATTTACTTTCTTACGATTTACTTTATTACGAAATGCATTTTACTTTTCTTGCATGATAAAACAAGCTGTTGCATGAAAACCCGCACCTTTAGGATAGCCACTAAAGCTGAAACCAAAATTAAGTTAAAAGTCATTGCGAGATAAAATTCACCGCCACGACATTTCGAAATATAAAACGACTCGAAATTTAATCACGAAACGGAACACGAAAACTACGATTACAACTAAATTAAAACGTCATGTTGGATGATCGGGAATACCTCGGATGATGTAACCTACGTGTTCTTAGCGGGATTTCCGCGGTGCTAAATGAAAGTGTGGAACTCATTCGGTTGAGTTTAGCGAATTCATACGGATTTAAGTGAATCCGATAAAAATAATGATGCGGAAGGATGGAGCCAGTGGGATCTTAGCAGGTGTCGTTATAATCGACTTTAAGATTTGTTTTAAATAAAACATAAAAAACACACGGAAATTAAGATTTTCTCTAAACGAAAACACTTTTCTCGACTCTCGATTTATGATTTCTAAAACTAAACCTCTGCAATGACAAGGAGCTCGGAGCATGGTGGGCGGCACGACCATCGTCATCGATGAAACATGAGTCTGCTTGACAAAACTTTCTAGAATTAAAACAACGAAGCCGTAGGACTTCGAGGTAGCTTACATAGTGCGACATAAATCCTCGAGCTCTTCGTTAGGCATTTGCATTGCAAATTAAGCCTATAGGTCTTAGGATTCGAGGTAGTCGTCCGATACGACAATAAACCCTCGCATCTTCAAAATTTATTTGTTTGATTTTATCATACAAATATAAGCCACTAATTAATTGAAATTGGCGAGATTGAAATATCGAATAAACATTAGGACTTTCCTAAATTCGAGACGAAACGATAGGATAGTCGGGAAATTATCGAAGTTCACTTCGAATCGGTGATTTCTCCTACCTTTCTTCCTTTGGATTCACGAAAACAAAATGTTCGAAATTTGATCCATTCACTATTGAAATTCGAAAGTTCGATCTTTGAAAACCTTAAACTTTGAAATTCTTGAGAGCGAGAATCATTGATTATTATCGAGAGTTTTCTTAGGTGATTCCGTCACTTAAGATGTAATTAAGCATAGGGGCTTGCCCTTATAGGGAATTTTAAAGAACCCGGGTAATATAAACCTGTTTAATGTTTTCATATTAAGCGGGGGAAACTTGTCGGCTTATAAAATTGGTTCGCGAGACCAAACGGATGTCACATAATCTTCTAGTTTATTTAATCGAGCCCCACCGTCGAGCGATTAGTAATACATCCTTAGGGATAGTTTACTTTATTGCGCTTAAATTTAGAATTCCAAATTTTCGTATACTAGTTTTATTATTATTATTATTTTAAAATTAGTTGTTATTTAATTTTCTCTTTCCCCGTGGGATCGATAACCGAGGACTCCACTAGAGCCCCGTATTACTTGATACGATACGTATACTTGCGTAGCATCCACAACATAAACAATTACAATTCTATACATATAATATAGCGGGGTCAAGTTTTTGGCGTCGTTGCAATTAAATTAAAAATATCATAATATAAAATTGTGGGTCAAGAACCCCCATTGGAATGTCCCCATTTAGGCAGTTTTTTGGAAGAGCTTGTCATTTGCCTATTGAACTTGAGCATAAAGCATATTGGGC
>JAKZJZ010001834.1:0-23955 GCA_022702705.1 Papilionanthe hookeriana x Papilionanthe teres
TAAAGACCTATTTTGGGTGTTTAAGCCGATTAGGGTTGTTTTAAATGAACTAAGTTAAAACTTATTTTTCCTAAGGTTCTCTGGTCATAAGAAACATCACCAAATTTTCCTAGAATTTATTTCATAACATGCTTATTTATTGGAATTAAAATACTGAAAACGGTAACACTGAATTTGAAAAATCAATAACTTTTCATAGGGATGGCCTCGACTTTGGAAAATTCGGGGAATGTTCCCGAATTCGGAGGCTTCAACTACTATGGTCTCATGCCATGGTGAATTGTATGCATGCATGGAGAATTAAAATAATGCAGAGAGTAAATAAATTATAAAAAATAAAATACTTGATGAAATTAAATGATTTCTTTTCCACATTATTCTCCTCTGTTCACCGAGCGAGAGGGTATTTTTATTTTATTTTTCTGATTTTTCTACACGGAGATATGAATTTTTGAAGTTTAGGGAATTAAATAAATAGAAAAATATCCTAATTTTCTATTTATCCACGCGGCGCCGCGTCGACCTCGGCGGCTCCGAACGCACACGCGTCGCGCTCCCATTCGACGCCGCCATCCGAGTCGGCGGCCCGGGCCCCGCGGTTCTCGTACCGTCTCCGGTCCGACGCCATCCGAGCCGTTCGTCCGCGCGTGTATTGAATGGACGGCATCCGTTCATCGTCCCCGAGCGTCCTCGCCCGAGAGCCGTCCACACTAAATCCCTAAGATCTCACTCGATACTCGATGGATTTTTATGTTCTTATGCTCTATGGATTCGTCTTGAAGAGACGAACACATCTATACGGTTAACATGCATTGAAAATAAGGCATTTGAAATGGAGAATCTCCGGAAGCTCGGGATGAAGAATTAGCTCATACCTTTGCTCGGAGAAGTGTGGCTTCAATCCGAGAGTTGTTGCACCTTCGATTGGATCCTAGCAAGCTCCGGATGAAGTCTCCGGTGCAGTGAATTGTCCGGATGTGATTTCGACCAAGCCCGATCACAAAGCTTGGAGGCTGGAGCAAGCCTGGGTGGCACTGGAGATGGGGCTTTTTCGGTGGACACCTTCCCTTGGTACGAGTGAAGGTGTAGAACCAATCAATTTGGGAATTGGCTCCACTGTGGAGAAGTGTCCTGGTTTTGGGTGGAATTTCGACTGCGAAATTGAGCTCGCGAGAGGAGAAATGGCGGGGGATCTCACTGGGGATCAAGTGCTCTGTGTATGGGGAGGAGTCTGGAACAATTTTGGCAGAGTTTTGGCAAGGTTTGTGCTTAGCTCTTCTCATGGCCGAGAGAGGTGGAGTTTAAATAGGAGAGGGTGGAGGGCCTCCCAGGGAGAGTTGAGGCATGGGATCAGCTGCTCTTGGCAAGAGAAGAACAGCCATGATGGCCACTGGGCATGGGGCGACTCAGCAAGTGAGAATTTCGAAGTTGGCTCACATGTGAGCTCTCGGCCATGGTGTTTTCCGGCGGCTCGGTGGCCGGCCGGCCGAGCATGGGTCACCATCTTGATCGGGGAGGTCGGGGCTTGGGCATGGTGCAAGTCAATTGGGCATTGGCCATGTGTAAAGTGTTTGAATTAAAGTGGAATGGGGCATGGCGTCAGTTTTGAGTCTAAATGGGTCAATCCACCCATTTGGGTTGGTGCACCCTCCATGGTGGTCTTTGGATGCTGAGAGGATCGAGTAGGATCGACTTGGTCTAGCAGTGGAGAAGTCTCCATCCAAGATATATTTGGATTAAATTTAGGTTTAGGTGAAACATGATTAAGGTTAATGAGCTTTAGGAGATTAAGGAAAGGCCCCCTCCTTCTTGCCCAATATGGCATGGTGGACATGTCCAAAGCTCTCATGGCTTACATGTGGCTTGTGCATGGCTTCATGGCTCACCTTTGGCTTGGGAAAAGTTTGGGTCAATTTCATGAAAATGGATTTTAAGGATTTTGGATAATTTGGTGGAAATTTGGATGAAGCTTGATTTGGAATAATTTGATGGTGAATTTAGGACTTAGGTAATGGATTTAATTAAGTGGATGACAAATGGAGATGTCATGTGGGCTTTAGGGTAGAATTTTGGGCCTTTGGATGTGGTGAAGTGGGCTTTTAGGAAAGTTTAAGGGAAATGGGCTTTTGATTTTAGGATGGGCATTTGGATAAAAATTTTGTGAAGAACTTTGTCAAATAAATGTCATAATTGGTTTAGGGATGTTCTATGAAGGGCTTGGAATCAATTTGATGTGATTTGGAGTTGAATTGGTTTGAATTTGGATTTATTTGGTAAGTGGGCCTATGTAGGTCCAAGTGGGCCAAGTTGGGCTAATGTTGGGCTAGAGTTGAAATTGATGTAAAATCAATGTTGAGAAATGTTTATGGGGGTGTTTCAAAGAGGTTTTGGCTTTGGTTGGGCTTTGATTTTGGGGTTTGGGCTCATTTGGGTTAGGTTTGGGTTTAGGTCAAAAATGGGCCTTTTAGCCTTGGGTTGAGTTTGAGTGGGGTTTGGGTCTAAATTTTGGGCAAATCATGTTAGTATTTTGTTTGTGGGAATGTTAAGGAAGATTTAGAAAAGATTTGGGGTTAATTGGAATTGAGTTGGGTGAGTTTGGGTTAGGTTTGGGTCATGGGTCCAAATTGGGCTTTAAGGCCAAAAGTGAGATTGGATCCAAATGTCAATCAAATTGGGCTTGGATTTGGTCTAGATTGGTATTGGGGATGTTGAATTGAAGTTTAGAATTGAATTGGACCAAAATTGGGGTCAATTGGGTAGGTTTGGTTTGACATTGGGTTCACTTAGGGTTAAAATGGGTCAAGTGGGGGTTTTGACAAAAGTAGGGTAAATTGACAAAATTGGCCCATGGTGTAGTTGGACAAAATGAAATTGGGAATATTTGGGATTTTCTGGAATTTTCTGGGAATTTTCTGAATTTTTGGATTTTTAGGCCGAGAGAGGTATTTTGGGTATTTGGAGGGTATTGGGAGGTATTTCTTGGAATTTTTGGTATTTTTGGGTATGGATGATCAGTTTAAGTGATGTGGAAATGTTTGGGAATGATTTTGGAGAATTTTGGGTAATTTGGAAATTTTTGAGAAATTTGGGTAATTTTAAGGGTTTTGGGTAGGTTTAGTAGGTGTAGGGTCCAGGGGTCAAAAATTGAAAATTTGGGAAATTGAAATTGGGTGAATTTGGGTGGAAAGAAGTCATTTTGGTTGAGCCATGAAGCCATATCAAGCCCATATGAGCCATGAAGGGACTCACTTGAGGCATTCATTATGTTGTTCCTAACCCTCTTGCCGAGGGCTTAGGGGTTAAGGATCATCCATGTGGATCACCTACATGAGTCGGGAGGTCGAGTTAGGTATGGGTGTGGTTTTATGAGGTATGTGGAAGTGTAGTGTGTAGGTGTAGTGTATAAGTGTGGTGTGTGTAAGTCGGCCCCTTCACCGGACCGAGCCACGCGGGGCGATCCTAAGGCGAAAGAGTCCTATAGGAACTCATCCTTTAAACTTCCACATTTGATTTCAACCCTCTAGGTGATTAGGGGTCTACGGTCAAGTTTGTGGAGTTTGCGGGGAGTTAAGAAGTGGTTTGAATTTCTAAAAGGTGGGTCCCAATTCTAGTCCTCTAAGATAGTCGAAGGAAAAGCCTGAAGTCTAGATCCTAAGTACTAAAGAGAAGAAGAAGACCTCATCGAAAATGAGGTCAACAAATGGACCCCCAATAGGTGTGGTGAGTGACGGAGCACACGCGCGTATTGGTGTTGGCCGAAACGATCAACAAAACCAACACAGACATCCAGTGACAAACTTAGGACGAAGTAGAAGAGTTTTCGCTGGGGAGTAGCAAGTATATCTCTGAAACCGGAGATTCCTGAACTCTCGCTGGGGAAAGGAAAAGGAGGTGAATCCCAAATCACATGACCTGGGGGAATTTCGATTTAGATTTTATTTTGTTTCAATTTAAGTTTTGATGTGTGAGTTTAGATTTCAATTTGGAGTTTCAATTTAGATTGGAGTTTGTCGAAATTAATTTGAAGGATTTGATTTGAAATGAAAATTGGAATTCGAGGTTTTAGATGTAACATCTTCAACCTCGAAAGAAAATTGAATTGATTAGATTGAATCGTTGCAATGAGAAGAGATCTCGGAGTAATGCGGTGTTGGATGTAAAATCCTTAACCTCGAGAGTTTGATTTTGATGTATTTCGGTGCAATAGGAAAAGAATCCTAAAGCGGTGCGATCTTGGATGTAAAATCCTCGACCCAAAAGGTTTGAATTTGATGTATTTCGGTGCAATAGGAAAGAATCCTAAGCGGTGCGGTCTTGGATGTAAAATCCTCGACCCAAAGTTTGAATTTGATGTATTTCGGTGCGATAGGAAAGAATCCTAAAGCGGTGCGGTCTTGGATGTAAAATCCTCGACCCAAAAGTTTGAATTTGATGTATTTCGGTGCAATAGGAAAGAATCCTAAAGCGAGTGCGGTCTTGGATATAAAATCCTCGACCCAAAAGTTTGAATTTGATGTATTTCGGTGCGATAGGAAAGAATCCTAAAGCGAGTGCGGTCTTGGATGTAAAATCCTCGACCCAAAAGTTTGAATTTGATGTATTTCGGTGCAATAGGAAAGAATCCTAAAGCGAGTGCGAGTCTTGGATGTAAAATCCTCGACCCAAAAGTTTGAATTTGATGTACTTCGAGTGCAATAGGAAAGAATCCTAAAGCAGTGCGGTCTTGGATGTAAAATCCTCGACCCAAAAGATTGAATTTGATGTATTTCGGTGCAATAGGAAAGAATCCTAAAGCGGTACGGTCTTGGATGTAAAATCCTCGACCCAAAAGTTTGAATTTGATGTACTTCGAGTGCAATAGGAAAGAATCCTAAAGCGGTGCGGTCTTGGATGTAAAATCCTCGACCCAAAAGTTTGAATTTGATGTATTTCGGTGCAATAGGAAAGAATCCTAAAGCGGTGCGATCTTGGATGTAAAATCCTCGACCCGAAAGTTTGAATTTGATGTACTTCGGTGCAATAGGAAAGAATCCTAAAGCGAGTGCGGTCTTGGATGTAAAATCCTCGACCCAAAAGTTTGAATTCGATGTATTTCGGTGCAATAGGAAAGAATCCTAAAGCGATGCAGTCTTGGATGTAAAATCCTCGACCCAAAAGTTTGAATTTGATGTATTTCAGTGCAATAGGAAAGAATCCTAAAGCAGTGCAGTCTTGGATGTAAAATCCTCGACCCAAAAGTTTGAATTTGATTTATATTTAATTCGAGATCTGGAAGAAATTGAATTTGAATTTGATTGAGACTGGATTTGGAATCTGGAAAGATTGAATTTGGAAATTTGGAAGGATGAGTTTGAACTCGATTGAAATTTGATTTAAGATTTGATTTGAAATTTGGAAGATCAAATTTGAAATTTGATCGAGAGTGGATTTGGAATTTGATTGAGAATTTGATTTGTGATTTGAAAAGATTGAAATTTGATTCGGAATTTGGAAAGATTGAATTTGAAATTTGATTTGAAATTTGGAAGGATGGAATTTGAGATTTGTGTTGATTTCGTTTATCTTTTAATGGTTCAAATTTTATTTTATCGTTTATTTAATGTTCATGTGAATTTGGTGTTTGTCATTTTTTAAGATTTTTTTTTAGGAAAGTTTTCTTTTATTCTTCTTTTTTTTATTTCTTTTCACGTTCTTTGTTCGAAGTTCATTTAACTTTAATGGCGTTTCCCGATCAATTTGCACAAAAGAGGTGAAGGCCAAAAACGTGACATGGTCACTTTCATTCCAATCATGTTGAAAATACATCATACAACTCGATGCGGAATACATTTCATACAATCCATGTAGACTCGAAACGGATATGTATGATCTTTGTTGGTCCATCAAAAGAAGCATTTGTCAAAAAATCCATGTACGAATAGTGGGGTACATGGTTAATAACATCACCTTCCAAGCCATCCTTGGCAAGGATGCCGATTGGATGTACGTTGGAGGTGTGATATTTCCCATGTAACTCACGGCTCGTAAGGTCGGAGGTTCTCTAGCTGCGGGTACGGTTGGAAATGGTAAGGTATCTTGCTTGTCGTCCATTCTCCCGAAAGTAATCGAGATCCGCTCCATCGGCACTCTCGGTATGCAATGCTTAGCGATATCCGCTCCGTTGCCCTTCGGTATCATGACGGAACCCACCGGTAAAGGTATCTTTATCGGCCCTCGGAACTCACCGGGCTCGCTATCCGGAGATCGGATCCAAACATGATGTCACACTCGTTCGAAAGAGACGTGCGAAAGGTCGACGAAGTCGTGGTGATCTATATGTGGGGGTATGCGGTCACCTCGTTTGTAGATGTTGATAATGCGGCTATTGGGTATGCAATCTGCTTGCGGTACCCTCCATGTTATCAATCTTTTTACCATTCTCCCGATGACTAATGGCATCGGATCTACTTCCCATGACGGAGTATCCCGGTGGGTTTCCCTTCTGTCTTCGACGAAAGTTGTAGCAACATCCGCATTGTATTGTGATTCTTCCTTTCCACGGCATCCATCTCGGGGTTCCGAGTATGTGTTTTCCCTCGGGCGGCCTGCTCGGCCCATTCTCTTCAAATCCGGATACAATCCACGATTCTGTGTTGTTCATACTACGAGAATACGTCGGTATGTAGCTCGAGGCCCTCTAGTATGTTGATCCTTCTTCCTTTAATTCTCTCGAAGTATTCAAAAGTTTTCTTTTCAACATTCGCATTCTCTCCGGCTCGTATTCCGGAATGATGCGAGATGGCGAGGCCTTGTGACATATTGTGGGATATATGGTTCAATCCCTTCACGTTCCCACGCATACCTCGGCTCCTCGGGGATGATGCACATCGGGACATCCCCGGGGTTGCTTCGCAACAAGGTCATGCATTATTGGTGGTTCTATCCGGTGGCGTGGTAGCCTTCTTTCTTCGATCTTCCGGAGATTTCCACTGGTTCTTTACGGTATCCTAGGAGCCGGCCTCCTTTCTTCAGGTTCTCGGTGAACCGGTGTCCTTGAAATGTGTGTGCTGGCATTAGCAATTGTCTCGTCGCGCTGGTCCGCGGCTAGTTTTGTTAACATCTTACGGATGCGGCGATTCTTATTTCTTCGTTGCGTGGCTGTGAGAGTAGCTCTCCACACTTCTTGAATCTCTGTGGGCGCGGCGGCGACGAGCACCGCCCTCCGCCTGTAGCGACTACGGATTTCATTTTCTTATCTTCTTCGGCGTTTGCTTTTCTTTTCTTGTTGTTGGATTGGTGGCTTGGGCCACCCACTTTCATCACTTGTCGCCGGGTAGTTCTTCTCGGTTAGCGGGACCCGGTCACTTTCCTCGTACTTGTAGGCTCGTCGGTGCGAAATCCGAGTCAATCTCGATTATCGCTCCATCTTTCACCCTCTTTTCATCGAGTGCGAGGCTTACGCCATTCTTAAAGTTCAGGACCAACCGCCCGTTCGACATTTCCCTGTGAAAAGACAAGGAAAAGGATCAGGGGCTGTACTAAGAACAAGAACATTAAGAAAATGTTTATTAAAGACATTTTTTTTTATTTCTCCTATATTTTAAAATTTAACAGGAATGAAGTAGGATAAGATCAGGGAAGAGATTTTGATTTGGAAAGGAAAACAAGGAAAACATATTATCATGACTTTATTTATCTTAGCACATTTTATTATTTTTGGGTTCGGACCCAATCATAAGTAATTACTTCGCCCGTGTTTCTTAGGGATGAAGAATTCATTCCTTCGAAACATCAGGTAGCGTAATACTTTTTCAAGTATCGTCCGTTGATCGGAAGCATATGTCGTTCTCCCCGGCAATTCACTAGCTGGTAGGAACCTCCCGAGTATCTCGCTTCAACCACAAACGGTCCTTCCCAAGTGGGTTCAAATTTTCCTCCTATCTTGCGGTGTGCGAGAATAGGTCTCTTGAGAACGAGAACTAAGTCACCAACTTTGAAGGTTCTTGGGCGAACCGGTTTGTCATGGGCTTGAACCATCTTAGCTTGGTATAGTTCTAAATTCGTTGTGCTGCAAGTCTTTTCCCTTCCAAGCTTTCTAATTCTTCGAGTCGTAATTTGGCGTATTCTTCCGTCGTGATCTTGTTTGCAACTGCAATTCGAGTGAAGGAAGCTGAACCTCTAAAGGTAACACTCGCCTCGGACCCATACACCGGAGCGTAAGGTGTAGCTTGAGTAGGAGTTCTGAAGGTTGTCCGGTAGGCCCATAAGGCTTCTAACAATTTCTCGTGCCAATTTCTCTTATTATCGTCCAAAGTTTTCTTTAAAATTTGAACGAGAGTTTTATTAAAAGCCTCAGCGAGACCGTTTGCTCTTGGGTAGTAAATTGTTGAGTATCGCCAGTCGATTTCGTGTCTCCTGACAAAATTGTTGATTTGCGTGCTTCGAATGCCGACCCATTATCCGAGATGATCTCGCGCGGCACTCCGAAACGGTAGACAACTTGGTTCTTGAAAAGCGTAGCACGTGGTGTGCTTTCACTTCTCTAAGTGGAGCTGCCTCGCCCACTTGGAAAAGTAATCTGTAGTCGCAAGAATGAAGCGATGTCCTTTTGAAGATGGTGGTTATATCGGACCCACTATATCTGTGCCCCAACATTCAAATGGCCACGACGCAATTGTCGGGTGCAGCACATTTGGAGGTTGGTGTAGAACCACTCCGTGCTCTTGGCATTGGTGACGGCACTTGGCGATTTTCATGCGATCGGTCATCATCGAGGGCCGGTAGTACCCTAGTCTTTTAATTTTCATTTTCATCTTCGGACCCGATCGGTGAGCGCCACGAGTCCCGAATGCACCTCTTTAACAATTTCACGGGCCTCGGACCCGCTTAGGCACCTTAGCCACATTTGATCAAAAGACCTTCCGTATAATGTGTTGTTTATTAATGCGTAGGACGGAGTTCTTTTCTTGATCCGATGGGCTAGCGACCTATCGTCTAGTAGCTTTCTGTTTGCGGGTAGTCATCAATGGCTGTCGCCAATCTTTTGTGTTTTCTCGTCATCTTCGTAATTGCTTCTTTTTCTTTTTCGATTTGTGTATTGTGTCTATGTCGAGCCGTGATAGGACTCGACGTCCGTGAACTGACACTTCCATCGATTCATCTTGCAAACAGGCAAATTCTTTTGCGAGACGGGCTAAAGCATCTGCTAAAGCATTTTCTTTTCAGGAATTTTGTAGATTGTCACATTTGGAATCTGTTCCAACAATTTGTATGGCATATCGAAAGTATTGTTCGAGTCTTGGTTTAAAAATTTCGTATTGTCCGCGATCTCGTTGAATGATTAACCGTGAATCCCCGTAGATGTTGATGCTCGTTATCCCCATTTGAATAGTTAATTCCGGTCCCGTTATGAGGGCTTCGTATTACGCTTCGTTGTTTGTACACGGTTACGTCAAGTGGTAGGAGTATCTTAACATCCCCCGCTCCGGTGTTATAAAGATTAGCCCGATTCTGCCTTACCGGACACTATCACTTGTGATTCTTCGTCTTTGTGTCTTGAAGATGCTCCGTCGAAATATAATTCCCAACGTCGATCATCGGGGCCTTCTAGGTTCATTATTTGTTCCTCCGGCAAATCATCATTGAGAGGAGATTCGCCGGCAAAGGGTGCGGCTGCGAGGAAGTCTGCTAAGACTTGTCCCTTTACGGCACGCGAGGCACGAAAGTTATATCGAATTGCAATAATATCATTGACCATCCGGCAAGTCCGCCGGAAAGTGTTGGACGAGTCATCGAGTATTGCAATGGATTAAACTTCGAGATCGGGTTGACCTTATGAGAAAGCATGTAGTGTACGAGCTTTTGAGCGGCGAAGATTAGGGCCAAACAATGCTTTTCAATTGCGGGATACCTTACTTCCGTCGGAAGTAAACGACGGCTTAAGTAGTAAAGAGCATTTTCTTTACCCTCATCATTGACACAGGCTAACGGGGCTCCGAGAGAGTCGTCTAAAGCCGCGGTGTAAAGTATCACGGCCTACTCGAGACTCAGGGCTGCTAAGACGGGAGGTGTCATTAAATATTGTTTAATGTCTTCGAAGGCCTTCGGCATTTCTCTTCCCAAATAAATTTGGCGTCCTTTTTAACTAGTGCCGAGAAAGGTCGACACCTACTCGACGGGTTTGAGATAAAACGTCGAAGATATGCCGGCTTCCCTTGAAAAGATCGTAGTTGTTTTAAGGTTTTGGGAGGCGGCATTTCTAAGATAGCTTTAATCTTCTCCGGGTCGATTTCAATTCCACGATGTCGGACAACGAATCCTAAGAATTTCCCGGAGGTGACGCCGAAGGCGCATTTTAAGGGATTCATCTTAAGGTTAAATTGTCTTAATCGTTCGAAAACAATTCTCGAATCATACGAGTGGTTTTCCTTTACTTTGCTTTTGATGACCACATCGTCCACGTAGCATTTGACTTGATTGTGGATGAGATCATCAAAAATTCTTGTCATTGCTCTCTGGTAGGTTGCTCCTGCGTTCTTCAGTCCGAATGGCATCACTGTGTAGCAAAATACTCCGATCGGCGTTCCGAATGCCGTAAGCTTTTCATCTTCTCGGAGCCATTTTTATCTGGTTGTATCCCGAAGATCCATCCATGAATGAAAATATTTCATGTGTTGAAGCAATGTCGATCATTAATTCAGGATCGGTAGAGGGAATTCATCTTTTGGACATGCCTTGTTTAAATCTCCGAAGTCCACATGATTCTTATCCGACCATTCTTCTTTACGTCGGCACTACATTGGCTAACCAAGTCGGGTATTGTTCTTCACGGACAAATTTAGTGTCTATTAGCTTTTTAACTTCAGCTATGACTTGTTGTTCGATTTCTAGACGCATTCTTCCGGGACCTTGTCGAGCGGGACAGAAGTAGGATCCACTCCTAACTTATGAACTGCGACCTCTGGAGCTAATCCTGGCATCTCATCGTAGCTCCAAGCAAAACAGTCTTTAAATTCCATTAATAATTTGATTATTTCTTCGGAGTCTTCTCTGTTGAGTAAGGAGCTAACAAAGGTAGGTCTAGGCTCTTTGCTAGTACCTAAGTTAACTTCCGTTAAATCATCTATTGTGGATTTAATTTCTTCTTCGAATTCTGGTGGAGCGTCTCCAATTTGCAAATCTTCGAGTTCGTCTGTAGTTTCCATGCAGTTTGCATTGGACTTGCAAGTGACAACCAAGCAAAATTCGGTATCGTCAGCCGACCCTATCGTGCCGAATCCGAGTCCATGCTTTGAATTGGGTCGGACGACCGGAGTTATTCCATAATTTTTCAAAATGTTGTGATTGGCCTTTTGTCCATTGTCGAGGTAAGAAACCACGTTGAATTAAATTTTGAACACAGGGAGAGTACCACTCAAAAGGTAATTCCATTAATTCGATGAAGTGACATCTTCGAATTGTACATTATTTTCGGTTTTGGAGGAAGAAGCACCACGGTAGAATTTGATTGGCTATGCACCGCCGCTATGTACCTCTTTGACCACCATACCCTCGATCTTATTAGAATGGATCGGGGTTAGGGTCATAGTATGTACGTAGTGGTTAATCTTCTCGTACATCGATTTATATTCTTCGTTCTTTTCATCTTCGAGGGAGATCTTGAATTGTGGCTTCTTTCGACTTATTGTTGTTGCTTCTTGCTTAATTTCCTTTTCTTCTTCAAAACTATCATTCCAATCAACATTGATGGCTGGTTTCCTCTGTCCAACTGTCCTAACATCTCTACCACGACCTCGTCCCCGGCCTCGACCTCGGATGCGAGTTGTGGAGAAACCTTCACCATCTCGCCGCAAGGGAGTGGTGAGTGACTGTTGGACTAGAACCTCAGGTTCTTCGTTGTCCTGAACTTTCTTTGATTCATTTGTTACGGTATCTCTGGAGAAGATCGTCTTCTTTGGCGATGCATAGTAAGCTGCATCTTCATGGATTCCAATCTCATGTACGGAGAATGGTTGCAAGTCGCCTTTGATGCACTGTTCCCCTCCATCATAGTATTTGATGCACTGGTGCAGATATGATGGTACCATCCTGTTTTCATGTATCCATGGTCGACCCAGTAAAGCGTTGAACGACGTTTCGAATCGATTATATGAAATTTCGCGGTTGTCTTTGCTAAGTCACCGGTCTTCATCGATAGCGTTATTGACCCGAGGGCTCTTTCTCCTTTACGGTTGAATCCTCTTAATAACATTTTGTACGCTTCGAGCTCGCGAGCATCAATTTCCAAGTATGCTAGTGTTCGAAGACTCATTATATTGATTGATGCTCCTGGATCCACCAATACTCGGAGAGCGTAAACTTCCCAATTGTGAATCGAAATGTACAACGGTCGGTTGTGATCGCATCGTCCCAAGTAGTAGGTCATTGTCCGTGAAGGTAACGCCTCGCTGTTCCTTTAACGAGCAAACCTCATCTAAGGAATCTCCGGCTATTTGAGCTAAGCAAATTTCGGGATCAAGTAAGGCTTTGATCAAAGCTTCTCTCATCTCCTTTGATAAGATGAGAGCATCGTAAATGCTTAGTTTGGCCGGTAGTTTCCTAAGATGGGCTAGCACGTTATAGTCCACTTTGTTCTTATGCATCTCGGCTTCTTCTCGAACGGGTATTTCTTCTGCTGGGGTTGGTTCTTCTTGAACAACCACCTGCTTTCCTTTGTCTTTTGAACCCATTCTTGGAGGTAGAACTTTTCCACTTCTTAAGTTGACTTCTGTAATTTCTTCGAATCTAGTGTTGAACTTGCGGTGTCTCCTCCCCGAATCGGAATGACAGAGCTCTTCCGGATTATCTTCAAAATCGAAGGCTCTAACTCTATCGTAACTGGAGCTCCTCGAAACTCACAGATAGATCCGTTGCTTGTTGAACTCTCGTAGCCTCCTTGATGGATGTCTTCTTTGTCATTTTGATCGTCGAGATCGTGTATGATTTGAGAATTGTTGTTGGCATCGAAGTCGATGTCCGGATTGTCGCTAGTTACGTAATCGTTAGAAACAGTCAAAACGTAGCCAACGCCATCACCATTATCATTATATGATCCCACCGAAGTGAGCGGATAATCATACAAAATCGAAGGTTCGAGGGATTTCTCCCCGAATCGGAAACAACTATCTCAGGATAAGCGGCCCCTAGTCTAGCCTTAGGAATCTCGGTCCCCTCTTCTTCGTCGATCTTCTTCTTTTCTTCGATCGTCTCCGTCGAGGTGGCTCTTCTATCGCAAGTGATAAGTACCGGCTTAACGGTCTCGAATTTTGAATTGAAGCTCGCACCGAGGCGGTTCGGATGTTGTCTAAAATCTTCTTTGAAGACCTCGTCCAGGCGGTAGTCCATCCATCGTCAGTTGCATAGGGGTCTATCGGAATGACGGGATCGGTTGAGATAACATTGACGGAACCTCCTTTACGGGGTTCCTTCATGTACTCCTTCGGGATTGTTATATTTCCTTTCCGAAGGTTGTCGTTGAGCCAACTTTTAAAGGTAATGCAATCTTCTATCTTGTGCCCAAGCATCCGATGGTAGGGGCAAAAGTTGGGATCACCGTTCTTGTTGACTTCCTCTGGTCTTTTAGGCTCTGGCAGCTGGAAATCTGGAGTTTTCATTAGGCTACGGAACATCTTCGGTCATCGCTTCATTTTTGAACGGATATTCTCTCGCTCGAAGCTCCCTCGATGTACGTTGCGGACGGGACGGTTGTTCATACTGCGGAGACGACTGATAGCTGGACTGGGGTTGCTGGTAGTTCTGTTGTGGTTGTTGCGGCCGTTCTGGTGGTATTTGCATTGGTTGCTTGCCTTTATCAACTGCTGCAATGATCCCGAATTTCTTCTCGAAGGTCTTCACCGGCTTCTGCTTGTCCGTCTTGTCGGCAAAACTTAACTGCTTCGCCTCTTCTTGCAAGCTTCCGGCCTTGCTTAACAACTTCTCGAAAGTCTTAATAGTGAATCCTTTGAGGAGAAGTGCTATCGGGCCGTGAATGCTTTTAAGCAAGATGCCGATCGCATGTTGTTCTTGCGAGTTGTGGTTCACACTTCATGCTTAAATTTCTCCATCGAAGTATGTAATCCACCAAAGTTTCATTCGGCCTTTGTTTCTCTACCACTAAATCACCTATAGTGATGTGGTGCCGAGCTCCGACAAATCGCTTGATGAAGAGGCTCTCTAGCTACGAGAATGTCTTCACCGAGCCATTGGGTAATTCCGCATACCGGTCGAAGGCGATTCTCGACAGATGCTGACGACGAGCTGTCGGAAGAGTAGCGCATCGCTCCCGCCGGCATTGCAACAGCCGGCACGAAAGTGTGCAACATGTTGTCGGGGGTTCCGGTTCCATCGAATGTCTTGAACGGAGGTGGTACGAAGCCTTTCGGGTATTGGACGGCGTCGAATTCTTCCGGGTAAGGTCTACCCGTCCGAATGGATGTCCCGTTCTTCGATTGTGCTAAGGCTTCTCGCACTCGCTCGTTCCACCAAGTTCTTGATATCCTTTTCGGGGATCATACTTTGTGTTGTATCCTTTTCGACTGATCATCCCCATTGACGGATGTAATCTCCTTTCCTCCGTCTACAATGTGAATGACCTCTGGGGGTGTCTCTCTATGTGGTTGTACTTGACTCTGGAGAGTGGCCAGAGCTACGGCCATCTCTTCCATCCTTTTCGCCATTTGAGCGATCGTGTCGTCTTTTCCCTGAAGCTGCCTTCTCATCAGTTCCGTCTCCTCTCTTTCTGCGGCTGCAGGAGCACCTTGTGAAGCTGATGAAGCTCGTGTCTCAACCATGTTGATTTCTACATATTCGTCGTCCATGAATTCCGATGAGTCGATCTCATCTCCGAACTTTTCTTCTTTTTCTTTTGCCAACCGTCGGATATCGGTTCTCAACTTTTCCATGGCATCTTCTAGCGGGGCTTTCTGTGTGTCCTCGCGGTGGTCATGCGATAGCTGCCGGGTCCCCTTTATCGCAGTAGCGCTTTCTTCAGATTCAAGTCTCCTGGCGAGACTTTCTTTCTTGGGCTGCTGTTTCAATCTCAACTGCCCAGTAGTGGGACGCCATACCATCCTTCTAGCAGCCGAAGGTCTAGGACCAGATGGTCTGTCGGCCAAATGCTGGAAGGTGGTATCCTCCCTAATCTGTAATCCTGAGACTACGAAAGGCGGGCTAGCCTTCATTCTCTTGCTTGGCTTTTCTGTCATGACGGCGGGCTCTACTCGGGGCCCAAGACGGGATTTGACCGGCACCCGCCCTATCCTTCGTAGAATTTCCGATACGGGGTAGTTTTCCTTCCTTGCTAACTTTTCTACCAAAGTTTGCAGTCGAGCAAACGGCGTAGTTCTAGTTCTTTTCTTGCGGCTATCGTTGTAGTATGCGGGCCGAGGTAATGTGGCAGCAATCTTGCGAACATTCTCCTCGTCCTCTGCGGCGGAGAGGGGATGGAACCTGCTTCCTCCCAAAAGTGATATGTAGTCGAGCGAGTGGTGTATATTCCGGTAGCGGTGTATATTCGCGCGACTATGGAATTTCCTCCGGAAAGCAATCTCGGCAGCTACGGCTTCTCCGGCGATCCTTCTACTTCGTTTCTTCTTTGGGTCTTTGTCGGTGACGGAATCTTTGAACCGGACCCGATTTCGAAAACGAAGGTCTTACGAGAAGATCCGTACCCTCCACGGTAACGGGTTTACCATAATTCCGGATTTCTTTCCCCTTTGATTTGGCGAAGTCGGGGTAGGTGCGGAAACAACTAGACCAGGTGGGGGTAGTAAGAACGGTCCTCCTGCGGACAGCTGTACTCCTCCTAGTCGGGACCCTTTGCAGGGGAGGAAACTCTTGGGTCGACCTAAGGTTGAACTCAAGCAGTGGCTCCTCAGCTTCAGATGCCTTGTTCGTCAGTGCAAAGAGGGAGACGTCGGTGACCTTGACGTTCGTGTTTTCGAATCCTCGTCCAAATCGGATGATCCCATTGTCGAGCGACTCATCCTTATAAACGACGAAAGTCCAGATCCGTTGGTGAAGGAGAAAATCGGCTTCGGGGCTTCCATTTCGCAAGGTAGATTCCGGTTGTCGGTCCCAAGTTATGCTTCTTTTCTTTAGGACGAAAAAAAAGGAATTGAAAAGAGTCCGAACTTGTTTTTTGTTCATGTATTTATAAGAGGGAATCATTTGTTAAAAGAGTCACCTATTAGAGGGTTTGTTTATTTAGAACGGAATGTTCAAAAGTATAGAGAAGGTAAGGAATCGATTCGAGTTGGAAAGGAAAAGAAAGTCTTAAGCAAGACTTCTCGACTCGAAGGATCATTCCTAAGCCGACACCTATTGGGGTCCACCCCACCTCGAAATGAGGTAAAAGGATCTCGGAACCTCTCTCGTTTAGGGGTGTCTAAATAGTGGCTCCTAAATCCGAGAGAATGTTGGCTATACTCATTCAAGATAGAAATGAACATAGTATTCCAACGGAAAGAAGGGTAGTTTGATCCACAAGGACATGGATACACTTCCGATTTTTGAAAGCGTAATTATCCGATTATAATGGAGAGAGGAATTTTCCTCAAGTGAGTCGCCATAAATCTGTCGGCATATTTTTTAGGTTGTGTGTTTTATTTTGAAAAGGGGGTCGCCTAACGTAAGTCAGTCGGTGAATTTTTAATTTAATTAAAATAAATAATTTGAAAAGTAGTATTTGATTTTGAAAATAATTTTAAATTTGAAGGTTTTAAGATATGAGATTAAACCGATCTCACGTCCTAAATAGTTTATATAAACGAGCACCGCACCATAAACCGTGTGTACATCCCTAAAGATAGACACACCGCTCGACAGTGGGGCTCGATTAAATAAACTAGAAGATTTGTGACATCCGTTTGGTCTGCGAACCAATTTTATAAGTCGACAAAATTCCCCTGTTTATTATGAAAACATTAAACGGGGTTTATATTACTCAGGTTCTTCAAAATTCCTATAAGGGCAAGCCCCTATAGTTAATTACATCTTAAGTGATGGGAATCACCTAAGAAAACTCTCGATAATAATCAATAATTCCGCTCTCAAGGATTTCAAAGTTTAAATTTTCAAGGGATTGAATTTTGGAATTTCAATAGGGAATGGATCAAATTTGGAACATTTTATTTTGAGAATTCAAAGGAAGAAAAGTAGGAGAAATTACAGATTCGAAGCGAACTTCGGTAATCCCCCGACTATCGTATTGTTTGGCTTGGATTTAGGAAAGTCCTAATATTTTTAAATGTTTTGATCTTCGTCAATTTTAATTAATTAGGACTTATACTTATATGATAGAATCATACAAATAGCCTTGGAGATGTGAGGGTTTATGTCGTATCAGACGACTACCTCGGAATCCTAAGACCGGTTAGGGCTTAATTTGCAATGCAAGCGCCTAACAAAGAATTGAGGATTTATGTTGCACTAGGCAAACTACCTCGAAGTCCTATGGCCTTGTTATTTAATTCTAGGAAAGTTTTCGTCGAAGTAGACTCGAGTTTCACTGATGACGATGGCCGTGCTGCCCACCATGCTCCGAGCTCCTTGTTGTTGCAGAGGTTTAGTTTTAGAAATCATAAATCAGGAGATGAGAAAAGTGTTTTGGTTTAGAGAAGATCTTAATTTCCAAGTGTTTTTTATGTTTTAATTAAAACAAATCTTAAAGTTGATTATAACGACACCGGTTAAGATCCCACGGTTCCATCCTTCCGGCATCATTATTTTTATCGGATTCACTTAGTCCGGATGAATTTGCTAAACTCAACTCGAATGAGTTCCACACTTTCATTTAGACCGTGGGAAATCCCGTTAGCAACACGTAGGTTACATCATCCGAGGTATTCCCGATCATCCAACGAGACGTTTTAATTTAATTGTAATTGTAGTTTTGTGTTCTGTTTGTGATTAAATTTTGAGTTGTTTTATATTTTGAAATGTTGTGACGGTGAATTTTATCTTGCAATGACTTTTAACTTAATTTGGTTTCAGTTTTAGGGACTATCCTAAAGGTGTGGGTTTTCATGCAACTGTTGTTTATCATGCAAGAAAAGTAAGTGCGATGCGATTAATGAAATTGCTAATAATGTAAATTGCAAGAAAGTAAATTGCAAGAAAGTAGATTGCAATAAAATAAAAGCATACCCGGAGGGTCTTCCCGTCATCCCAAGCTGCACTTAAAACACAATTAGAATATTTAAGCATGTTCCTAGGTAAAGCTAAGGGAAGGGTTATGGTTTTCTACCAAATTCCTAATCCTATAGCTAGTCATTTCCTATGACGTCTAGGTTCCTTGTGTTTTTGTTTGAAGACGATTTTCTTCATCAAAGAACAATTAAATTCAATTGTTCTTATAAACATCCTATCATATTGAGAAAGTGTTTAAGAAGAATCTTAAACATCTTTTCAATATTGCTAGAATTGTTTTAAGTCCAAATGGATTCAATTACACAAATGAATTAATCGTCCAAGAATCTCAAGTTTTGTTATCTTGCTCAGCTGAACTAGGACATTTGAATATCCTATAGGTGAAGTAACATTTCATTTAATATTCGTTTAGGAGTTATGATAACTAAAGCTTTTGAGGGTAAATTGGTGTTCAATTGGTTTGTGATTTAGTTTAATTTCCATTAATGGGTTTAAATTTGGAATAGTGTTCAAGTTATTTTAGATTTATTTTGAATTCTTTATGTCTTTAGTGATGTTATATCTAATTTAATTTAATTTAATTTAATTGAGTTTTAATTTAATTTAATTCAATTGAGTTTGATTTGATGTTAAATTAATTTAATTTGATTTGATTTAATTTTAATTCAATTTGATTTAATTTAATTTAATTTAATTTTAATTTAATTTAATTTAATTTAATTTAATTTAATTTAATTTAATTATTTAATTTAATTTAATTTATTTAATTTAATTTAATTTTAATTTAATTTAATTTAATTTAATTTAATTTAATTAATTTAATTTAATTTAATTTATTTAATTTAATTTAATTAATTTAATTTAATTTAATTTAATTTAATTTAATTTATTTAATTTAATTTAATTTTAATTTAATTTTATTTAATTTAATTCAATTATTTAATTTAATTTAATTTATTTAATTTAATTTAATTTTAATTTAATTTAATTTAATTTAATTAATTTAATTTAATTTTTAATTTTAATTGAAATTTTTAAAAGGGTTTAATAATTAAGTCTTTTAATATTTTAAATTTGAGATATCATTTTAATTAAGAATTGAATATTAATGAGATAATTAATTTAGGGATTTTTTAAATTAAAGAATAAATCTCTTTCTAATAATATCCCTATTTTAATAATTCCAATTTTATTATTCTTCCAAATTTAATCCATTATTTAATTAAAGTTTAATCATTTTAAAATTGCTTAATGGGTTTCTACCCTTTAATTATTTAAATTTCAATCATCCAAATCAGATTAGGATCAAATATTTTACTTGTTAATTTTTTTATTAAACCTAAAGTTTTAATTAAGGATTAAAATTTTAATTACTTATTTTACCCTTTAAACTTAATAATTTCATAACTCACTAAATTGATCTCAAATAAACTTGAAATTTTTATGTGACTTCACTCATGTGTCAATAAAGACATGAGAGGAGAAAATGTGATTTTTCTATATTTAATTTATTTATATAATTATTTTTGGTGGAAAATAGAGATTTTCAAGGAAAATTTAATAACATGACCAAGGGAAAGTTTCTGTCCTTAAGAAAATTAGGGGACATTCCTAATGACTAGAGGACCACTTGGACCAATTTTGGTGATTTTTTGAATTATATTATTTTTATTATAATTATTTTAAGTTTTGGAGTGTTAATTAATTTAAAAATAAAATAAATGTTGAAAAATGGATTTTATAATTTTCAAAAATCTCTCTGATATCAAGGAAACCAAAGAAGCAAATTTTGTAATTTTCTGATTTTTCTATAATTTATTATAATTATTTTAGTGAAAATGCTAGAAAATACATTTTTTTAATTTTAAAATTACCTTAAAGCTTTAAAATTTAATATCTCACCAAATAGACCTAAGAAAAATGTGGGATTTGTTCCTATGTGATTAAAATTCAAAATGTGACATTTTGGTGAATTTTATTATTTTTGTGATTTTTATTATTTTTTAATTATTAAAAATATTAAAATATGATTAAAAATCAACTTTTTTAGAAAATTGAAATTTTAATTTTTTTAGGTTCCCCTGATATCAGAGAGGCTCCAAAACCAATTTGGTGAATTTTTGAAAGGTATTTTGAAAGTTATGAATTTTTTAAGTTTAAAATGACTAAGTGGCTTAATCAACCTAATTAATGGGGCTAACCAAGTCCAATTGACCTCAAATTTTTATGGTGGGTTCCTCTAATCCTAAAGGTCAGTGGAGAATTGATTTCAAGTCAATTTGATGCATGGTTAACTTTAATTAATTAAAGACCTATTTTGGGTTTTTAAGCCAATTAGGGTTGTTTTAAATGAACTAAGTCAAAACCTATTTTTCCTAAGGTTCTCTGGTCATAAGAAACATCACCAAATTTTCCTAGAATTTATTTCACAACATGCTATTTATTGGAATTAAAATACTCAAAACGAGTAACCTGAATTTGAAAAATCAATAACTTTTCATAGGGATGGCCTCCGACTTTGGAAAATTCAGGGAATGTTCCCAAATTCAGGAGGCTTCAAAAGCCCTATGGTCTCATGCCATGGTGAATTGTATACATGCATGGAGAATTAAAATAATGCAGAGAGTAAATAAATTATAAAAAATAAAATACTTGATGAAATTAAATGATTTCTTTTCCACATTATTCTCCTTTGTTCACTGAGCAAGAGGGTATTTTTATTTTATTTTTCTGATTTTTCTACACAGAGATATGAATTTTTGAAGTTTAGGGAATTAAATAAATAGAAAAATATTCTAATTTTTTATTTATCCACGCGGCGCCGCGTCAACCTCGGCAGCTCCGAACGCACACGCGTCGCGCTCCCATTCGACGCCGCCATCTGAGTCAGCAGCCCGGGCCCCGCGGTTCTCGTACCGTCTCCTGGTACGACGCCATCTGAGCCGTTCGTCTGCGCGTGTATTGAATGGACGGCATCCGTTCATCGTCCCCGAGCGTCCTCACCCGAGAGCCGTCCACACTAAATCTCTAAGATCTCACTCGATACTCAATGGATTTTTATGTTCTTATGCTCTATGGATTCATCTTGAAGAGACGAACACATCTATACGGTTAACATGCATTGAAAATAAGGCATTTGAAATGGAGAATCTCCGTAAGCTCGGGATGAAGAATTAGCTCATACCTTTGCTCGGAGAAGTGTGGCTTCAATCCGAGAGTTGTTGCACCTTCGATTGGATCCTAGCAAGCTCCGGATGAAGTCTCCCGGTCCAGTGAATTGTCCGGATGTGATTTCGACCAAGCCCGATCACAAAGCTTGGAGGCCGGAGCAACCGGGTGGCTCCGGAGATGGGGCTTTTGCGGTGGACACCTTCCCTTGGTCCGGTGAAGGTGTAGAACCAATCAATTTGGGAATTGGCTCACTGTGGAGAAGTGTCCTGGTTTTGGGTGGAATTTCAACTCTGAAATTGAGCTCACAGAGGTGAAATGGCAGGGGGATCTCACTGGGGATCAAGTGCACTATGTACGGGGAGGAGTCTGGAACAATTTTGGCAGAGTTTTGGCAAGGTTTGTGCTTAGCTCTTCTCATGGCCGAGAGAGGTGGAGTTTAAATAGGAGAGGGTGGAGGGCCTCCCAGGGAGAGTTAGGGCTTGGGATCGGCTGCTCTTGGCAAGAGAAGAACGAGCTACAATGGCCACCGGGGATGGGGCGACTCGACAGGTGAGAATTTCAAAGTTGGCTCACATGTGAGCTTTCGGCCATGGTGTTTTCCGGCGGCCTGGTGGCCGGCCGGCCAGCATGGGTCACCCTTAAGGTCGGTGGGTCGGGGCTGGGCTTGGTGCAAGCAATCGGCCATTGCCATGTTTAAAGGCTTTGATTCAAAGTAGAATGGGGCATGGCTAGTTTTGAGTCTAAATGGGTCAATCCACCCATTTGGGCTTGGTGCACCCTTCAAGGTGGCTTTGGATGCTGTGGGGGATCAAAGGGATCAGCTGGTTTGGCATGGAGAAGTCTCCATCTAAATATATTTGGATTAAATTTAAGTTTAGGTGAAACATGATTAAGGCTAATGAGCTTTAAGGATTAAGGAAAGCCCCCCCTCTTCTTACCCAATATGGCATGGTGGAGTGTCCAAAGCTCTCATGGCTCACATGTGGCTCATGCATGGCTTCATGGCTCACCTTTGGCTTGGCAAAAAGTTTGGTCAATTTCATAAAAAAGGATTTTAAGGATTTTGGATAATTTGGTGGAAATTTGGATGAAGCTTGATTTGGAATAATTTGATGGTGAATTTAGGACTTAGGTAATGGATTTAATTTAGTGGATGACAAATGGAGATGTCATGTGGGCTTTAGGGTAGATTTTGGGCCTTTGGATGTGGTGAAGTGGGCTTTTAGGAAAGTTTAAGGGAAATGGGCTTTTGATTTTAGGATGGGCATTTGGATAAAAATTTTGTGAAGAACTTTGTCAAATAAATATCATAATTGGTTTAGGGATGTTCTATGAAGGGCTTGGAATTAATTTGATGTGATTTGGAGTTGAATTGGTTTGAATTTGGGTTTATTTGGTAAGTGGGCCTATGTAGGTCCAAGTGGGCCAAGTTGGGCTAATGTTGGGCTAGAGTTGAAATTGATGTAAAATCAATATTGAGAAATGTTTATGGGGGTGTTTCAAAGAGTTTTTTCTTTGGTTGGGCTTTGATTTTGGGGTTTGGGCTCATTTGGGTTAGGTTTGGGTTTAGGTCAAAAATGGGCCTTTTAACCTTGGGTTGAGTTTGAGTGGGGTTTGGGTCTAAATTTTGGGCAAATCATGTTAGTATTTTGTTTGTGGGAATGTTAAGGAAGATTTAGGAAAGATTTGGGGTTAATAGGAATTGAGTTGGGTGAGTTTGGGTTAGGTTTAGGTCATGGGTCCAAATTGGGCTTTAAGGCCAAAAGTGAGATTGGATCCAAATGTCAATCAAATTGGGCTTGGATTTGGTCTAGATTGGTCTTTGGGATGTTGAATTGAAGTTTAGAATTGAATTGGACCAAAATTGGGGTCAATTGGGTAGGTTTGGTTTGACATTGGGTTCACTTAGGGTTAAAATGGGTAAAATTGGGGGTTTTGACAAAAGTAGGGTAAATTGATAAAATTTGCCCATGGTATAGTTGGACAAAATGAAATTGGGAATATTTGGGATTTTCTGGAATTTTCTGGGAATTTTCTGAATTTTTGAATTTTTAGTCCAAGAGGGGTATTTTGGGTATTTGGAGGGTATTGGGAGGCATTTTTGGAATTTTTGGTATTTTTGGGTATGGATGATCAGTTTAAGTGATGTGGAAATGTTTGGGAATGATTTTGGAGAATTTTGGGTAATTTGGAAATTTTTGAGAAATTTGGGTAATTTTAAGGGTTTTGGGTAGGTTTAGTAGGTGTAGGGTCCCGGGGTCAAAAATTGAAAATTTGGGAAATTGAAGATTGGGTGAATTTGGGTGGAAAGAAGTCATTTTGGTTGAGCCATGAAGCCATATCAAGCCCATATGAGCCATGAAGGGACTCATTTGAGGCATTCATTATGTTGTTCCTAACCCACTTAGCCAAGGGCTTAGGGGTTAAGGATCATCCATGTGGATCACCTACATGAGTTAGGAGGTCAAGTTAGGTATGGGTGTGGTTTTATGAGGTATGTGGAAGTGTAGTGTGTAGGTGTAGTGTATAAGTGTGGTGTGTGTAAGTCAGCCCCTTCACTGCGACCGAGCCACCTGAGGCGGTCCTAAGGCCAAAGAGTCCTATAGGAACTCATCCTTT
>JAKZJZ010001835.1:0-23951 GCA_022702705.1 Papilionanthe hookeriana x Papilionanthe teres
GCAAGCTCCGCATGAAGTCTCCTGGTCCCGGGAATTGTCCGGATATGATTTCGACCAAGCCCGATCACAAAGCTTCGGAGGCTGGAGCAATCGGGGTGGCCCGGAGATGGGGCTTTTGCTCGGTGGACACCTTCCTTCGTCCGGTGAAGGTGTAGAGCCAATCAATTCGAGAATCGGCTCACCGTGGAGAAGTGTCCCTGGTTTTCGGTGGAATTTCAACTCCGAAATCGAGCCACAGAGAGAAACTAGCAGGGGATTTCACCTGGGATCAAGTGTTCTAAGAGTGGAGAAGGGTCTCGGAACAATTTTGCGCAGTTTTGGCAAGGTTTGTGCTTAGCTCTCTCTCATGGCCGAGAGGGGCGGAGTTTAAATGCAGAGAGGGCGAAGGCCTCCTGCGGGAGTCAGTGGCTCGGGATCACCTGCTCGGTGAGGAGAAGAATCAGCCCATGGTGACCACCAGGTATCGTGGCAACTCAGCAAGTGAGAATTTCAATGTCGGCTCACATGCGAGCTCTCGGCCATGGTGTTTTCCGGCGGTCCAGTGGCCGGCCGGCTGTGCAATGGTCACCATCTCGTCAAGGGGGTCGTGGCTGGGTTTAGTGCAGTCAATCGACGGATCGACATGTGTAAAGGCGTTCGATTCAAAGTGGAATGCGGAGAAGGCTCACTTTGGCTTAAATTGGGTCAACCCACCCATTTGGGCTTGGTGCACCCCCCAAGGCTCGGTTTTGGCCGAGGGAAAATCGATTTAGCTCAGCTTAGTCAGGAGGGTGAAGTCTCCATCCAAGAATAGTCGGCTTAAACATGGTTTAGTGTGAGACATGCTTAAGGTTAATAACCTTTAGGAGATTAAGTAAAGAGACCTCCTCCTCTTGCCCATAAATGGACATGGTGACATGTCAAGAGCCTCTCATGGCTTGCATATGGCTTCGTGAATGGCTCGTCATGGCTCCATTCGTGCCTGGGAAAAGGTTCGATTAATTTCATGAAAAGGATTTTAAGAATTTTCGATAATTTAGGTGGAAATTTGGATGAAGCTTCGATTTAGAATGATTTGATTGATGATTTAGAGACTTAGGGATGATTTTAATTGAAAATGGATGATGAGGGGAAATGTCATATGGGCTTTAGGAAGAATTTTGGGCTTTTGAATTTAATGAAGATGGGCTTTTAAGAAGGTTTAAGTGAACGGCCTTAAGTTTAAGGATGTGTTCATGGATGGGAATTTTGTGAAGAAGTTTGGGCCAAATAATTGTTGGTTTTGGTTTATGGATGTTTCATGAATGATTTGAAACAGATTTAAGGTGGTTTGGTTTGAATTGGGTTGAATTGGGTTTATTTGCAAATGGGCCAATGTAGGTCAAATTGAGCTAACTCTGGGCCAATGTTGGCTAGGGTTGAAATTGATGTAAAATAAATGTTGAGAAATGTTTATGGGAGTGTTTCAAAGAGGTTTTGGCTTTGGTTGGGTTTTGATTTTGAGGTTTGGGCCTATTTGGGTTAGGTTCTGGGTTTAGGTCAAAATCGGGTTCTTTTGATTTCGGGTCGAATTCGAGTGGGGCTCTGGGTCAAAATCTTGGGCAAATCATGTTAGTGTTTTGTTTATGGGGATGTTAAGGAAGGTTTAGAAAAGATTTGGGGTTAATTGGAGTTGAATTGGGTTAGCTTGGGCTAAGTTCGGGTCATGGGTCCAAATTCTCGGCTTTAAGGCCCAAAGTGAAATCGATCCAAATGTCAATCAAATTGACTCGGATTTGGTCTAAATTGGTATTGGGAATGTTGAATTGAAGTTTAGAATTGAATTGGACCAGAATTTGGGTCAATTGATAGGTTTGGTTTAACATCGGGTCTACTTTGGGTTAAAATCGTCAATTTGGGGTTTTGACAAAAGTAGGGTAAATTGACAAAATTGGCCCATGGTGTAGTTGGACAAAATGAAATTGGGAATATTTAGGATTTTCTGGAATTTTCTGGGAATTTTTTGAATTTTTGGATTTTTAGGCCAAGAAGGGTATTTTGGGTATTTGGAGGGTATCGGGGGTATTTTTTGGAATCTTTGGTATTTTTGGGTATGGATGATCAATTTGAGTGATGTGGAGATGTTTGGGATTGATTTTGGAAAATTTTGGGTAATTTGGAAATTTTGCAAAAATTCTGCAATTTCATGGCTTTTAGCAGTTCTAAGTAGTGTAGGGTCTCGGGGTCAAAAATCGAAAATTTGGGAAATTGAAGATTGGGTGAATTTAGGTGGAAAGAAATCATTTTGGTTGAGCCATGAAGCCATTTCAAGCCCATACGAGCCATGAAAGGACTCATTCGAGGCATTCACTATGTTGTTCCTAACCCTCTTACCAAGGGCTTAGGGGTTACGGACCATCCATGTGAATCACCTACATGAGTCAGAGGTTAAGTTGGGTATGGGTGTGGTTTTAGGAAGTGTGTGGAAATGTAGTGTGTAAGTGTAGTGTAAGTCACCCTCTCACTGCACCATGCCACCTGTAGGCGCCCTAAGGCCAAAGAGTCCCATAGAACTCATCCTTTAAACTTCCACATTTGATTTCAACCCTCTAGGTGATTAGGGGTCTACGGTCAAGCTCGTGGAGTTTGCAGGAGTTTAGAAGTGGTTTGAATTTCTAAAAGGCGGGTCCCAATTCTAGTCCTCTAAGACAGGCCAAAGGAAAAGCCTAAGGCTAGATCCTAAGCACTAAAGAGAGAAGAGAAGACCTCATCAAAAACGAGGTCAACAAATGGACCCCCAATAGTGTGGTGAGCCGACTGAGCACACCGCAGTATTGGTGTTGACCGAAGCGATCAACAAAACCAACACAGTATGTCCAAGCGACGAACTTAGGACGAAGTAAGAGTTTCGCCGTGGAGTGTCAAGTATATCTCTGGAACCGGAGATTCTCGAACTCTCGCCGTGGAAAGGAAAAGGAGGTAAATCCCAAATCACATGATCCGGGGAATTTCGATTTAGATTTTATTTTGTTTCAATTTATGTTTTGATGTGTGAGTTTAGATTTCAACTCGGAGTTTTTTTTTAGATCAAGTTCGTCAAAATTAATTCAAGGATTCGATTTGAAATTAAAATCGAGTTCGAGGTTTTAGATGTAACATCTCCAACCTCGAAAGAAAATTGAATCGATTAGATTGAATCGTTGCAATGAGAAGAGATCTCGTAGCAAAGTGGTGTCGGATATAAAATCCTTAACCTCAAGAGTTCGATTTCGATGTATTTCATTGCGATAGGAAATGATCCTAAAGCAATGCACTTCGGATGTAAAATCCTTAACCCCGGAATTCGATTTGATGTATTTCACAGTAACAGGAAAGAATCCTAAAGTAAAGGCAGCCTGATGTAAAATCCTCGACCCAAAAGTTCGAATTCGATGTATTTCAAATGCACAGAAAAGAATCCTAGCATAAAGCAGACTTCGATGTAAAATCCTCACCCAAAAGTTTGAATCTGATGTATTTCAAAGGCACTAGAAAGAATCCTACAATGCACTGATGTAAATCCTCGACCCAAAGTTCAATTCGATGTATTTCAAAGGTAACAGGAAAGAATCCTAAAAGCAACATTGATGTAAAATCCTCGACCCAAAAGTTCGATTGATGTATTTCAAAGTGCAGCATGAAAAGAACTTGAAGCAAAGCAGCACTGATGTAAAATCCTCGACCCAAAAGTTCGAATTGATGTATTTCAAAGGCAATAGAAAAGAATCCTAGCAAAGGCAAATTTGGATGTAAAATCCTCGACCCAAAAGTTCGAATTCGATGTATTTCAAAGGCAATCAGGAAAAGAATCCTAGCAAAGGCAAGCCTTGGATGTAAAATCCTGACCCAAAAGTTTCGAATTTGATGTATTTCAAAGGTAACAGGAAAGAATCCTAGCAAATACAGTCTTCGATGTAAAATCCTCGACCCAAAAGGTTCGAATTTGATGTATTTCTAAAGGCACAGAAAAGAATCCTAAAGCAAGGTACTGATGTAAAATCCTCGACCCAAAAGTTCGAATTGATGTATTTCAAAGGTAACAGAAAAGAATCCTAAAGCAAATGACTTGATGAAAATCCTCGACCCAAAAGGTTCAATTCGATGTATTTCAAAGGCAATAGAAAGAATCCTAAAGCAAGTAGCCTGGATGTAAAATCCTGACCCAAAAGAGTTTGAATTTGATGTATTTCAAAGGTAATAGAAAAGAATCCTAAAGCAAGGCAAGCTCTGATGTAAAATCCTCGACCCAAAAGGTTCGAATTTGATGTATTTCAGCAGCAACAGAAAAGAATCCTTAGCAAAGCAGCTTCTGATGTAAAATCCTCGACTCCAAAAGGTTTGAATTCGATGTATTTCAAAGGCAACAGAAAAGAATCCTAGAAGCAGGCTAGCTTCGATGTAAAATCCTCGACCCAAAAGTTCGAATTGCGATGTGATCGATATTTGATTCGAGATCCGGAAGAAATCGAATTTAAATTGATCGAGACTCAAGCCCGGAAAAATGAATTCGGAATTTTGGAAATTTGGAAGGATGAGTTTGAACTCGATTGAAATTCTGATTTAAGATTTGATTTGAATTTGGAAGATCAAGTTCGAAACTCGATCGAGATCGGATTCGGAATTCGATCGAGGATTCGATTTGAAATTTGTAAGGATGGAATTTGATTTTGAAGTTCGGAAGGATGGAATTTGAGATTTGTGTTGATTTCGTTTATCTTTTAATGGTTCAAATTTTATTTTATTGTTTATTTAATGTTCATGTGAACTTGTGTTTGTCATTTTTCGCATTTTTTTTTTAGAAAGTTTTCTTTTATTCTTTTTTTTTATTTCTTTCTCTGTTCTTTGTTCGAAGTTCATTTAACTTTAATGGCGTTTCCTAATCAATTCGCACAAAAGAGGTGAAGGCCAAAAACGCGACATGGTCACTTTCATTCCAATCATGTCGAAAATACATCATACAACTCGATCTCGGAATATATTTCATACAATCCACGTAGACTCAAAACGACCGTGTATGATCTTGCTGATCCATCAAAAGAATCATCCGTCAAAAATCCATGTCCGAATAAGTGAGGTACATGGTCAATAACATCACCTTCCAAGCCATCCTCGGCAAGGATGCCTACCGGATGTACGTTGGAGGTGCGATATTTCCCATGTAACTCACAACTCGTAAGGCCGGAGGTTCTCTAGCTCCGGGTCCGGCTGGAAATGGTAAGGTATTTTACTCGTCGTCCATCCTCCCGAAAGTAACCGAGATTCGCTCCACCGGCACCCCCGGTATGCAATGCTTTGCGATATCCGCTCCGTTACCTCGCGCATCATGACGGAACCCACCGGTAAAGGTATCTTTACCGGCCCTCGAACTCACCCGGCCTCGCTATCCGGAGGTCGATCCGAACATGATGTTACACTCATTCAAGAAAGAGACCGTGCGGCAGTAGTGTCCGACGAAGTCGCGTGATCAATATGTGGGGGTATGCACTACCCCGTTTCGTAGATGTTGATAATGCAACGATTGGGTATGCAATCTGTCGGCAAGCACTCTCCATGTTATCAATCTTTTTACCATTCTCTCGATAACCGATGGCATCGGATCTACTCGCCCATGATCGAGTATTCCCGCGGGTTTCCTTCCCGTCTTCAAAGAAGCCGTAGCAAGATCCGCATCGTATCGTGATTCTTCCTTTCCCCGGCATCCATCTCCGGGTTCCGAGTATGTGTTTTCCTCAGCGGCCTCGCTCGGCCCATTCTTTTCGCATCCCGGATACAATCCACGATTTGCCGTTGTTCATACTCTCCGAGAATACGTCGGTGTGTAGCTCGAGGCCTTCTAGTATGTCGATTCTTCTTCCTTTAATTCTCTCGAAGTATTCGAAAGTTTTCTTTTCAACATTTCTCGCATCCTCTCCACTTCGTATTCCGGAATGATCTCGCAGATGGCGAGGCCTCGCGACATATTGCGGGATATATGGTTCAATCCCTTCACGTTCCCCCGCATACCTCGGCTCCTCGTGGATGATGCCGTCGGGACATCCCCCGGGTCGCTTCGCAACAAGGTCATGCACCGCCGGTGGTTCTATCCGTGGCGTGGTAGCCTTCTTCCTTCTCGATCTTCCGGAGATCTCCCCGGTTCTTCTCGTTATTCCTAGGAGCCGGCCTCCTTTCTTCGGTGTTCCCGGTGAACCGGTGTCCTCGAAGTGTATGTGCCGGCATTAGCAATTGTCTCGTCGCGCCGGTCCGCAGCCTAGTTTTGTTAACATCTTACGTGATACGGCGATTCTTATTCCTTCGTTGCGCGGCCGTGAGAGTAGCTCTCCGAACTTCGAATCTCTCGCGGCGCGGCGCCGACAAGCCCGCCCTCCGCCGTAGCGACTACGGACTTCATTTTCTGTCTTCTTCGGTGTTTGCTTTTCTTTTCTTGTTGTTGGATCGGTGGCTCGGGCCACCCACTTTCATCACTCGTCCGTCCGGCAGCTTTTCCTTGCGAATCGGGACCCAACCACTTTCCTCGTATCGTAGGCCCGCCGGTGCGAAATCCGAGTCAATCTCGATTATCGCTCCATCTTTCACCCTCTTTTCATCGAGTGCAAGGCTTACGCCATTCTTAAAGTTCAAGACCAACCGCCCGTTCGACATTTCCCCGCGAAAAGACAAGGAAAAGGATCGTGGGTTGTACTAAGAACAAGAACATTAAGAAAATGTTTATTAAAGATACATTTTTTATTATTCTTATATTTTAACAGAATGAAGTAGGATAAGATCGAAAAGGGACTTTGATTTGGAGAAGAAAACGAGGAAAACTTTATTATCATTTATTTATTTATTTTAGCACATTTTATTATTTTTTGGTTCGGACCCAATCACAAGTAATTACTTTCGCCCGTGTTTCTTAGGGATGAAGAATTCATTCCTTCGAAACATCGAGAATGTAATATTTTTTCAAGTATCGTCCGTCGATCGGAAGCATATGTCGTTCTCCCCGGCAATTCACTAGCCGGTAGGAACCTCCCGAGTATACCGCTTCAACCACAAACGGTCCTTCCCAAGTGGGTTCAAATTTTCCTCCTATCTCGCGGTGTGCAAGAATAGTGTCTCGAGAACGAGAACTAAGTCACCAACTTCAAGGTTCTCGGCGACCAACTTGTCATGGGCTCGAACCATTTTAGCTCGGTATAGTTCTAAATTCCGTTGCGCCGCAAGTCTTTTCCCTTCCAAGCTTTCTAATTCTTCGAGTCGTAGTCCGGCGTTTTCTTCTCGTCGTGATCTTGTTTCGCAACCGCAATTCCGAGTGAAGGAAGCCGAACCTCTAAAGGTAACACCGCCTCGGACCCATACACCGCAGCGTAAGGTGTAGCTTCGAGTAGAGTTCGAAGGTTGTCCGCAGGCCCATAAGGCTTCTAACAATTTCTCGTGCCAATTTCTCTTATTATCGTCCAAGGTTTTCTTTAAGATTCGAACGAGAGTTTTATTAAAAGCCTCACCGAGACCGTTTCGCTCTCGGGTAGTAAATTGTCGAGTATCGCCGCCGATTCCGTGTCTCCCGACAAAATCGTTGATTTGTGTGCTTCCGAATGCCGACCCATTATCCGAGATGATCCCGCGCGCACTCCGAAACCGTAGACAACTCGTTCTTGAAAACCGCAAGACGCGGTGTGCTTTCACTTCTCTAAGCGGAACCGGCCGCCCACTCGGAAAAGTAATCCGTAGCCGCAAGAATGAAGCGATGTCCTTTCGAAGATGGTGGTTCTATCGACCCACTATATCCGTGCCCCAACATTCAAATGGCCACGACGCAATTGCTCAGTGCAGCACATTCGGAGGTCGGTGCAGAACCACCCGCGCACTCGCATCGATGACGCCTCGGCGATTTTCATGCACTGGCCATCATCGAGGGCCGTAGTATCCTAGTCTTTTAATTTTCATCTTCATCTTTGGACCCGACCGGTGAGCGCCACAGAGTCCCGAATGTACCTCTTTAACAATTTCACGGCCTCGTACCCGCTTATGCACCTTAGCCACATTTCGATCAAAAGACCTTCCGTATAATGTGTTGTTTATTAATGCGTAAGACGCAGTTCTTTTCGATCCGATGGGCCGCCGACCCATCGTCCGGTAGCTTTCCCCGTTCGCAGTGTGCTTCATCAATGGCCGTCGCCAATCTTCTCGTGTTTTCCGTCACCGCCGCAACCGATTCTTTTTCTTTCGTCGATTTCGTGTATCGTGTCTATGTCGAGCCGTGATAGGACCCGACGTCCGTGAACCGACACTTCCACCGATTCATCTTGCAAACAGCAAATTCTTTTGCGAGACGGCTAAAGCATCCGCTAAAGCATTCTCTTTTCTAGAATTTCAGTAGATCGTCACATTCGAATCCGTTCCAACAACTGTACGAGCATACCGGAAGTATTGTTCGAGTCTCGGCTTTAGAATTCCGTGATCGTCCGACGATCCGTTGAATGATTAACCGTGAATCCCCGTAGATGTCGATGTCCGTTATCCCCATTCGAACGGTTAATTCCAATCCCGTTACGAGGGCTTCGTATTCTCGCTTCGTTGTTCGTACACGGCTCCGTCAAGCGGTAGGAGTATCTTAACATCCCCCGCTCCGTGTTATAAAGATTAGCCCGATTCCCCGCCTTACGGCACTATCACTTGCGATTCTTCGTCTTCGTGTGCCGAAGATGCTCCGTCAAAATATAATTCCCAACGTCGATCGTCAAGGTCTTCTAAGTTCATTATTTGTTCATCCGGCGATCGTCATCGAGAGGAGATTCGGCCAAGCAAAGGGTGCGTCGCGAGGAAGTCCGCTAAGACTTGTCCCTTTACAAGCACGCGGAGGCACGAAAGTTATATCGAATTGCAATAATATCATCGACCATCCGGCAAGTCCGCTCGGAAAGTGTTGGACGAGTCATCAAGTATCGCAACGGATTAAACTTCGAAATCAAGTCGACCTTATGAGAAAGCATGTAGTGCTCCGAGCTTTCGAGCGGCGAAGATCGTGGCCAAACAATGCTTTTCAATTGCGGGATACCTTACTTCCGTCTGAAGTAAACGACGGCTTAAGTAGTAAAGAGCATTTTCTTTACCCTCATCATCGACCCGGCCAACATGGCTCCGAGAGAGTCATCTAAAGCCGCGGTGTAAAGTATCGCCGGTCTACTCCGAGACCGGGGCCGCTAAGACATGAGGTGTCATTAAATATTGTTTAATGTCTTCGAAGGCCTTCTCGGCATTTCTCTTCCCAAATAAATTCGGCGTCCTTTTTAACTAGAGCCGAGAAAGGCCGACACCTACTCCGATGTGCTCCGAGATAAAGCGTCGAAGATATGCCAACTTCCTCGAAAAGATCGTAGTTGTTTTAAGGTTTTGGGAGGCGGCATTTCTAAGATGGCTTTTAATCTTCTCCGGTCGATTTCAATTCCACGATGTCCGACAACGAATCCTAAGAATTTCCTGAGGTGACGCCGAAGGCGCATTTTAAGGGATTCATCTTAAGGTTAAATTGTCTTAATCGTTCGAAAACAATTCTCAAATCATACAAGTGGTTTTCCTTTACTTTCGCTTTTGATGACGACATCGTCCACGTAAGCACTCGACTCGATCGTGGATGAGATCATCAAAAATTCTCGTCATTGCTTCTTGTAAGTCATGCCTCGCGTTCTTCAGTCCGAATGGCATCACCGTGTAAAGAAAATACTCCGATCGGCGTTCGAATGCCGTAAGCTTTTCATCTTCTCGGAGCCATTTTTATCCGGTTGTATCCCGAAGATCCATCCATGAATGAGAATATTTCATGTGTCGAAGCAATATCGATCATCGGCTCCGGAATCTGTAGAGGGAATTCATCTTTTCGACATGCCTCGTTTAAATCTTCCGAAGTCCACACAAATTCTGATCCGACCATTCTTCTTTCCGACCGGCACCACATTAGCCAACTGTGTCGGGTATTGTTCTTCACGGACAAATTTAGCGTCTATTAGCTTTTTAACTTCGGCTATGACTTGTTGTTCGATTTCCGTACGCATTCTTCCGGGACCTCGTCCGACCGGAACGTAGCAGGATCCACTCCTAGCTTACTGGACCGCAACCTCTCGGGGCTAATCCCGGCATTTCATCGTAGCTCCAAGCAAAACAAGCCTTTAAATTCCATTAATAACTCGATTATTTCTTCTGAGTCTTCTTTATCGAGTAAGGAGCTAACAAAGGTAGGTCTAGGCTCTTCGCTAGTACCTAAGTTAACTTCCGTTAACTCATCTATCGTGGATTTAATTTCTTCTTCGAATTCCGTGGAGCGTCTCCAATTTGTAAATCTTCGAGTTCGTCTCGTAGTTTCCATGCAGCTTTCATTGACTTGCAAGTGACAACCAAGCAAAATTCGCATCGTCAACCGACCCTACCGTGCCGAATCCGAGTCCATACTTCGAATCGGGAGGACGACCGGAGTTATTCCATAACTTTTCAAAATGTTGTGATCGGCCTTTCGTCCATTGTCGAGGTAAGAAACCACGTTGAATTAAATTTTGAACACAGTGGAGAGTACCACTCAAAAGGTAATTCCATTAATTCTCGATGAAGTGACATCTTCGAATTGTACATTATTTTCGCTTGGAGGAAGAAGCACCACGGTAGAATTCTGATCGGCTTCGCACCGTCACTACGTACCTTTCGACCTCCATACCCTCGATCTTATTAGAATGGATCGGAGTTAGGTCATAGTATGTACGTAGTGGTTAATCTTCTCGTACATCGATTTCGTATTCTTCGTTCTTTTCATCTTCGAGGGGGATCTTCGTATTGCGGCTTCTTTCGACTTATCGTCGCCGCTTCTCGCTCGATTTCTTTTTCTTCTTCGTAACTATCATCCCAATCAACATTGATGGTTGGTTTCCTCTCGTCCAACCGTCCTAGCGTCTCTACCACGACCTCGTCCCCGCCTCGACCTCGATGCGAGTCGTGGAGAAACCTTCACCATCTCGCCGAAGGAGCGGTGAGCGATCGTCGGACTAGAACTTCAGGTTCTTCGTTGTCTCGAACTTCTTCGCTTCATTTGTTACGGTATCTCCGGAGAAGATTGTTTTCTTCGGCGTGCATAATAAGCCGCATCTTCATGGATTCCAATTTCATGTACGGAGAATGGTCGCAAGTCACCTTCGATGCAATCGTTCCCTCCATCGTAAAGCACTTCGATGCACTCGGTGCAGAGACGATGGTACCATCCCCGTTTTCATGTATCCATGGTCGGCCCAAGAAAGCGTCGAACGACGTTTCGAATCGATTATGTGAAATTTTGCGGTCTGTTTCGCTAAGTCACCCGTCTTCATCGCAGCGTTATCGACCCGAGGGCTCTTTCTCCTTTCTGGTCAATCCTCTTAATAACATTTTGTCCGCCTCGAGCTCACGAGCATCAATTTCCAAGTATGCTAGTGTTCGAAGACTCATTATATCGATCGATGCCCCGGATCCACCAATACTCCCGGAGAGCGTAAACTTCCCAATCAGTAATCGAAATGTACAACTAGTCGGTCATGATCCGTCGTCCCAAGTAGTAGGTCATTGTCCGCGAAGGTAACACCTCGTCGTTCCTTTAACGAGCAAACCTCATCTAAGGAATCTCCGCCATTCGAGCTAAGCAAATTTCCGGATCAAGTAAGGCCTCGATCGAGCTTCCTCATCTCCTTTCGATAAGACGAGAGCATCGTAAATGCTCGCCTGGGCTCGGTAGTTTCCTAAGATGGGCTAGCACGTTGTAGTCCACTTTGTTTCCATGCGTCTCGCTTCTTCTCGAACGGGTATGTCTTCCGCCTGGTTGGTTCTTCGAACAACCACCGCTTTCCTTTGTCTTTCGGACCCATTCTCGGAGGTAGAACTTTTCCACTTCTTAAGCCGACTTCGTAATTTCTTCGAATCTAGTGTCGAGTTTGCTCAGTGTCTCCTCCCGAATCGAATGACCGGCTCTTCCGGATTATCTTCCAAATCCGAAGGCTCTAACTCTATCGTAACCGGAGCTCCTCGAAACTCACAGATAGATCCGTTGCTTGTCGAACTCTCGTAGCCTCCTCGATGGATGTCTTCTTCGTCATTTTGATCGTCGAGATCTTGTATGATTCGAGAATTGTTGCTGGTATCGAAATCGACGCCCGGATTGTCGCTAGTTACGTAATCGTTAGAAACAACCAAAACGTAGCCAACGCCATCACCCTTATCATTATATGATCTCACCGAAGTGAGCAGATAATCATACAAAATCGAGGTTCGAGGGATTTCTCCCCCGAATCGAAACAACTATCCTAGATAAGCAGTCCCTAGCCTAGCTCTTAGAATCTCGGTCCCCTCTTCTTCGTCAATTTTCTTCTTCTCTTCGATTGTCTCCTCGTCGAGGTGGTTCTTCTATCGCAAGTGATAAGTACCGGCTTAACGTGTCTCGAACTCGAATCAAGCTCGCACCGAAGCGGTTCGGATGTTGTCTAAAATCTTCTTCGAAGACCTCGTCCAGCAGTAGTCCATCCATCGTCGGCTGCATGTGGATCTATCGGATGACGGGATCTGGCTGAGATAATATCGACGCGAACCTCCTTTCGGGGTTCCTTCATGTACTCCTTCGGATTGTTATATTTCCTTTCCGAAGGTTGTCATCGAGCCAACTTTTGAAGGTAATGCAATCTTCTATCTCGTGCCCAAGCATCCGATGGTAGGGGCAAAAGTCGGGATCACCTTCTCGTCGACTTCTCCGGTCTTTCGGGCTCGGCTACCGGAAATCCTGAGTTTTCATTAAGCTACGGAACATCTTCTGCATCGCTTCATTCTCGAACGGATATTCTCTCGCTCGAAGCTCCCTCAATGTACGTCGCGACGAGACGGTTGCTCATACCGGCGGAGACGACCGATAGCTGGACCGGGGTTGCCGGTAATCTTGTTGTGGTTGCCGCGCCGTTCTGCGGTATTTCAGCACCGGCTGCTCGCCTCGTCAACCGCCGCAACGATCCCGCATTTCTTCTCGAAGGTCTTCACCGGCTTCTCGTCGTCCGTCTTGTCCGCAGAAACTTAATTGCTTCGCCTCTTCTCGCAAGCTTCCGGCCTTGCTTAACAACTTCTCAAAAGTCTTAATAATGAATCCCTCGAGGAGAAGTGCTATCGGCCGTGAATGCTTTTAAGCAAGATGCCGATCGCATGTTGTTCTTGCAGCTAGTGGTTCACACTTCATGCTTAAATTTCTCCATCGAAGTATGTAATCCACTAGAGTTTCATTCGGCCTTTGTTTCTCTACCACTAAATCACCTATAGCGATGTGGTGCCGAGCTCCGCAAATCGCTTAATGAAGAGGCTCTCTAGCTCGAGAATGTCTTCACGTAACCGTCGGGGTAATTCCGCATACCGGGCCGAAGGCGATCCCCGACTGCATCGCTAACGAACTCGTCTGGAAGAGTAGCGCATCGCTCCCGCCGCATCGCAACAACCGGCACGAAAGTGTGCAACATGCCGTCGGGGTTCCTTGCCCGTCGAAGGTCTTAAACGAGGTGGTACGAAGCCCTTCGGTATCGGGATAACGTCGAATTCTTCCGGATAAGGTCTACCCGTCCGAATGGATGTCCCGTTCTTCGATCGTGCTAGGCTTCTCGCACTCGCCGCTCTACCAAGTTCTTGATATCCTTTTCGTGGATCATACTTCGTGTTGTATCCTTTTTCACCGGTCATCCCCATCGACGGATGTAATCTCCTTCCTCCGTCTACGATGTGAATGACCTCTCGGGGGTGTCTCTCTATGTGGTTGTACTTGACTTCGGAGAGTGGCCGGAGCTATGGCCATCTCTTCCATCCTTTTCGCCATTCGAGCGATCGTGTCGTCCTTTTCCCCGAAGCCGTCTCTTCATCGGGCCCGGTCCTCTCTTCCGCGCCGCAGGAGCACCTCGAGAAGATGATGAAGCTCGTGTTTCAACCATGTTGATTTCTCGCATATTCGTTGTCCATGAATTCCGATGAGTCGATCTCATCTCCGAACTTTTCTTCTCTTCTTTCGCCAACCGCTCTGGATGCTCTGTTCTCAACTTTTCCATGGCATCTTCTACGCGAGCTTTCGTGTATCTTCGTGGTTGTCATGCGATGGCTGCCGGTCCTTTTTTCACGAGTCCCCTTCATCGCAAGAAGCGCTTTCTTCGATTCAAGCCTCCCGGCGAGACTTTCTCTCGGCCGCTCGTTTCAATCTCAATCGCCCCGTAGTGGGACGCCACACCATCCTTCTGAAGACAGAAGGTCTAGGGACCGCATGGTCCGTCGGCCAAATGCCGGAAGGTGGTATCCTCCCTAATCCGTAATCCCGATACTACGACAGCGTGCTAGCCTTCATTCTCTTGCTCGGCTTTTCTATCATGACGGCGGTTCTACTCTGGGCCCAAGACGGGATTTGACCGGCACACGCCCTATCCTTCGTAGAATTTCCGACACTGGGCAGCTTTTCCTTCTTTGCTAGCTTTTCTACCAAAGTTCGCAATGAGCAAACCGCGTAGTTCTAGTTCTTTCTCGCGGCTATCGTTGTAGTATGCGGGTCGCGGTAATGTGGCAAAGAATCTTTCGAACATTCTCCTCATCCTCTCGCGGCGAGAGGGGATGGAACCCGCTTCCTCCCAAAAGTGGTATGTAGTCGTGCAAAGGTGTATATTCCGGTAGCGTGTATATTCCGGCAACTCCGGAATTTCCTCCATGAAGGCAATCTCGACAGCCTCCGGCTTCCCCGGCGATCCTTCTATTTCTATTTCTTCTTCGGGTCTTTGCTCGCCGACGGAATCTTCGAACCGGACCCGATTTCGAAGACGAAGGTCTTACAGAAGATCCGTACCTCCACGGCAATATGTTTACCATAGTTCGGATTTCTTTCCCTTCGATTCGCGTGTCGGGGTAGGTGCGTAAACAACTAGACCAGCATGGGGTAGTGAGAATGCTCCTCCCGCGGACGACAAGCATTCTCCTAGCTCGGACCCTTCAGCAGGAGGAAACTCTCGGGTCGACCTAAGGTCGAACTCACGCATGGTTCCTCGCCTTCGATACCTTGTTCGTCGCAGGCAAAGAGGGAGACGTCGGTGACCTCGACGTTCGTAGCTTCAAATCCTCGTCCAACCGGATGACCCCATTGTCTGGCAATCTCATCCTTATAGCATAGCGAAGTCCAGTCCGTTGGTGAAGGAGAAAATCGCCTGGGCTTCCATTTCTCGCAGGTAGACTCGGTCGTCGTGCCCCAAGTTATGCTTCTTTTCTTCAGACGAAAAGAAAGGAATTGAAAAGAGTCCGAACTCATTCTTTGTTCATGTATTTATAAAAAAGAATCATTCGTTAAAAGAATCACTTATTAGAGGGTTTCGTTTATTTAGAACGGAATGTTCAAAGGTGTAGAGAAGGTAAGGAATCCGATTCGAGTTGAAAGGAAAAGAAAGTCTTAAGCAAGACTTCCCGACTCGAAGGATCATTCCTAAACTAACACCTATCGGGGTCCACCCCACCTCGTAAATGAGGTAAAAGGATCTCGTAACCTCTCTCGTTTAGTGGGTGTCTAAACAAGTGGCTCCTAAATCCGAGAGAATGTCGGCTATACTCGCTCAAGATAGAAATGAACATAGTATTCCAACGGAAAGAAGGGTAGTTTGATCCATTAGGGACATGGATACACTACCGATTTTTGAAAGCGCAATTATTCGATTATAACTGAGAGAGGAATAGTCCTCACGTGAGTCGCCGTAAATCCCGTCGCATATTTTTAGGTCGTGTTTTATTTTAAGAGGGGTCGCCTAACGTAAATCATTTGGCGAATTTTTAATTTAATTAAAATAAATAATTTGAAAAGTAGTATTTGATTTTGAAAATAATTTTAAATTCGAAGGTTTTAAGATATGAGATTAAACCGATCTCACATCCCAAATAAGCTTTATATAAACGAGCACCGCACCACAAACCGTGTATCTATCCCTAAGGATGACACACTCGCTCGATGGTGGGGCTTCGATTAAATAAACTAGAAGATTAGTGACATCCGTTCTGGTCCGCGAACCAATTTTATAAGCCGACAAGTTTCCCCGCTTAATATGAAAACATTAAACATGGTTTATATTACTCGGTTCTTTAAAATTCCCTATAAGGGCAAGCCCCTATAATTAATTACATCTTAAGTGACGGAATCACCTAAGAAAACTCTCGATAATAACCAATAATTTCGCTCTCAAGAATTTCAAAGTTTAAGGTTTTCAAAGATTGAATTTCGAATTTCAATAGTGGAATGGATCAAATTTTGGAACATTTTGTTTTATGAATCCAAAGGAAGAGAGGTAGGAGAAATCACCGATTCGAAGTGAACTTCGTAATTTCCCGACTATCCTATTGTTCGGCTTCGAATTTAGGAAAGTCCTAATGTTTATTCGATATTTCAATCTCGCCAATTTTAATTAATTAGTGACTTATATTCGTATGATAAAATCAAACAAATAAACTTCAGAAGATGCGAGGGTTTATTGTCGTATCGACGACTACCTCTGAATCCTAAGACCTAAGCTAGGCTTAATTTGCAATGCAAATGCCTAACGAAGAGTCGAGGATTTATGTCGCACCAGTGCAAGCTACCTCGAAGTCCTACGGCTTGGTTATTTAATTCTAAAAAGTTTTGTCGAAGTAGGTTCAAGTTTTGCACTGACGACGATGGCCGTGCCGCCCACCATGCTCCAAGTTCCTTATTGTTGCGAGGTTTAGTTTTAGAAGTCATAAATCGTGAGATGAGAGAAGTGTTTTGGTCTAGAGAAGTCTTAATTTTCCAAGTGTTTTTTTTTATATTTCGATTAAAACAAATCTTAAAGTCGATTATAACGACACCTGCTAAGATCCCACTGGCTCCATCCTTCCGCATCATTATTTTTATCGGATTCACTTAATCCGCATGAATTCGCTAAACTCAACCGAATGAGTTCCACACTTTCATTTAGCACCGCGGAAATCCCGTTAAGCAACACGTAGGTTACATCATCCGAGGTATTCCCGATCATCCAACGAGACGTTTTAATTTAGTTGTAATCGTAGTTTTGTGTTCCGTTTCGTGATTAAATTTTGAGTTGTTTTATATTTTGAAATGTCGTGGCGTGAATTTTATCTCGCAACGACTTTTAACTTAATTTTGGTTTCAGCTTTAGTGGCTATCCTAAAGGTGCGGGTTTTCATGCAATGCTTGTTTTATCATGCAAGAAAAATAAACGCAACAGTAATAAAGTAAATCGCAATAATGTAAATCGTCGGAAAATAAATTGCATGAAAGTAAATCGCAATAATACAAATGCGTACTCTGGAGGGTCTTCCCGTCATCCCAAGCCGCACTTAAAACACAATTAAGATACTTAAGCAAGTTCCTAGTAAGGCTAAGGGAAAGGTTATGGTTTTCTACCAAATTCCTAATCCTATAGCCTAGTCATTTCCTATGACGTCTATGTTCTTTCGTGTTTTGTTTAAGGACGATTTTCTTCATCAAAGAATAATCAAATTCAATTCGTTCTTATAAATGTCCTATCATATCGATGAAGTGCTTAAGAAGGATCTTAAACATCTTTTCAATATTTCTGTGATCGCTTTTAAGTCCAAATGAATTTAATTATACAAATGAATTAATCGTCCAAGAATTTCAAGTTTTGTTAACTCGCTTCGTATGAACTGTGACATTCAATATCCTATGAGCGAAGTTGACACTTCATTTAATGTTTTATTTAGAGTTATAATAACTAAAGCTTTCAAGTGGTAAGTTAAGTATTCAAATGATTCGTTTAAGTTAAAGAGTTTAAATTGGAATAAGTGTTCAAGTCGTTTTTAAATTTATTTTCTTTTCGTTTTTGAGTGATGTTATATTTAATTCAATTTAATTTAATTTTAATCGAGTTTTAATTTAATTTAATTTGATTGAGTTTCGATTTAATTTGATTCGATGTTTAATTAATTTGATTTGATTTAATTTTAATTTGATTATTTAATTTAATTTAATTCAATTATTTAATTTAATTTATTTAATTTAATTTAATTCGATTTAATTCAATTTTATTTAATTAATTTAATTTATTTAATTTAATTTAATTTAATTTAATTTAATTTAATCGTTTAATTTAATTTAATTTAATTATTTAATCTAATTTAATTTAATTATTAAATTTAATTTAATTTAATTTAATTGTTAAATTTAATTTAATTTTAATTTAATTTATCTTTAATTTACTTTATTTTTAATTTTAATTAAAATTTTAAAAGAGTTTAATAATTTAATTAAGTCTTTTAATATTTTAAATTCGAGTTATCATTTTAATTAAAAATTGAGTATTAATGATATAATTAGTTTAGGGATTTTTTAAATTAAAGAATAAATCTCTTCCTAATAAATATCCCTTATTTTAATAATTCCAATTTATTATTCCTCCAAATTTAATCTATTATTTAATTAAAGTTTAATCATTTTAAAATTATTTAATGGGTTTCTACCCTTTAATTATTTAAATTTCAATCATCCAAATCAGATTAAGATCAAATATTTTACTTGTTGATTTTTTATTAAACCTAAAGTTTTAATTAAGGGTTAAAAGTTTAATTACCATTTTACCCCTTTAGCTTAATAATTTCATAACTCACTAAATTGAACTCAAATGAACTTGAAATTTTTATGTGACTTCACTCATATGTCAATAAAGACATGAGAGGAGAAAATGTGATTTTTCTGTATTTAATTTATTTATATAATTATTTTTGGTGGAAAATAGAGATTTTCAAGGAAAATTTAATAATATGACCAAGGGAAAGTTTCTGTCCTTAAGAAAATTAGGGGACATTCCTAATGACCAGAGAAGCACTTGGACCAATTTTGGTGATTTTTTGAATTATATTATTTTTATTATAATTATTTTGAGTTTTGGAGTGTTAATTAATTTAAAAATAAAATAAATGTTGAAAAATGGATTTTATATTTTTCAAAAATCTCTCTGATATCAAGGAAACCAGAGAAGCAAATTTTGCAATTTTCTGATTTTTTTTATGATTTATTGTAATTATTTTAGTGAAAATGCTAGAAAATACATTTTTTTAATTTTAAAATTACCCTAGGGCTTTAAAATTTAATATCTCACTAAATAGACTTAGGAAAAATATGGGGTTTGTTCCTAAGTGATTAAAATTCAAAATGTGACATTTTGGTGAATTTTATTATTTTTGTGATTTTTATTATTTTTTAATTATTAAAATATTAAAATATTATTAAAAATCAACTTTTTCAGAAAATTGAAATTTTAATTTTCTTAGGTTCCCCTGATATCAGAGAGGCTCCAAAACCAATTTAGTGAATTTTTGAAAAGTATTTTAAAAGTTATGAATTTTTAAAGTTTAAAATGGCTAAGCGACTTAATCAACCCAATTAATGTGGTTAACCAAGTCCAATCGACCTCAAATTTTTATGGTGGATTCCTCTGATCCTAAAGGTCAGTGGAGAATTGATTTCAAGTCAATTTGATGCCCGGTTAACTCTAATTAATTAAAGACCTATTTTGAGTGTTTAAGCCAATTAGGTCATGTTTAATGAACTAAGCCAAAACCTATTTTTCCTAAGGTTCTCTCGGTCATAAGGAACATCACCAAATTTTCCTAGAATTTATTTCACAACATGCTATTTTTTGGAATTAAAATACTCAAAACAAGAACATGCATTTGAAAAATAAATAACTTTTCACATGAGATGGCCTCTCGACCTTGGAAAATTCTGGGAATGTTCCCAAGTTCGTAGGCTTCAAAAGCCCTATGGTCTCATGCCATGGTGAATTGTATACATGCATGGAGAATTAAATGTATGCAGAGAGTAAATAAATTATAAAAAATAAAATACTCGATGAAATTAAACGATTTCTTTTCCACATTATTCTCCTCTCGTTCACCGAGCAAGAGGGTATTTTTATTTTATTTTTGTGATTTTTCTACACAAAGATATGGATTTTTAAAGTTTCCGATATTTAATAAATACATTAAATACCCTATTTATCTATTTATCCACGCGGCGCCGACGAAACATCTGCAGCTCCGAAGGGGTACGTGTCGCGCCGTGATCGGGCGCCGCCATCCGAGTCATCCGTCCCGGCCCCGCGGTTCTCGCACCGTTTCCCGGTCCGACGCCATCCGAGCCGTTCGTCCGCGCGTGTATCGAATGGACTCGCATCCGTTCATCGTCCCCAAGTGTTCTCACCCGAGAGCCGTCCACACTAAATCCCTAAGATCTCACTCGATTCTCAATGGATTTTTACGTTCTTATACTCTATGGATTCGTCTTCAAGAGACGAACACATCTATACTGCTAACATGCATCGAAACTAAGGCATTTGAAATCGAGAATCTCCGTGCTTCCGGATGGAGAGTTAACTCATACCTTAGCTCGTAGAAGTGCGGCTTCAATCCGAGAGTTGTCGCACCTTCGATCGGGTCCCAGCAAGCTCCGCATGAAGTCTCCTGGTCCTGGGAATCTGTCCGGATATGATTTCGACCAAGCCCGATCACAAAGCTCGGAGGCCGGAGCAACCGGGTGGCCCTGAGATGGGGCTTTGCCGGCGGACACCTTCCTTCGTCCGGTGAAGGTGTAGAGCCAATCAATTCGAGAATTGGCTCACCGCGGAGAAGTGTCCTCGGCTTTGGTGGAATTTCAACTCGAAATCGAGCTTACGCGAGGAGAAATGCACAGGGGATCTCACCTGGGATCAAGTGTTCTAAGAGTGGAGAAGGGTCCGGAACAATTTTGCGCAGTTTTGGCAAGGTTTGTGCTTAGCTCTCTCTCATGGCCGAGAGGGGTGGAGTTTGAAGCAGGAGAGGGTCGGAGGCCTCCCGAGGGAGTTGAGGCTCGGGATCACCATGCTTCCGTGAGGAGAAGATCAACCATGGTGACCACTGTGCACGTGGCAACTCAAGCAAGTGAGAATTTCAATGTCGGCTCACATGTGAGCTCTCGGCCATGGTGTTTTCCGGCTGCTCCGGTGGCCTGGCCGCGGTGCAATGGTCACCATCTCGGTCAGAGCGTCGTGGCTCGGGTTATGGTGCAGTCAATCGGCTCATGACATGTGTAAAGGCGTTTCGATTTAAAGTGGAATTGGAGATGGCTCACTTTGGCTTGAATTTGGGTCAACCCACCCATTTGGGCTAGGTGCACCTCCCAAGGCTCGGTTTTGGGCCGAGGAAAAGTCATTCAGGCTCAACATAAGAGGGTGGTGAAGTCTCCATCCAAGCACATATTCGGCTTAAACATGGTTTAATGTGAGACATGATTAAGGTTAATAACTTTTAGAGAGGTTAAGGAAAGAGCCTCCTCCTTTTGCCCATAAATGGCATGGTGACATGTCAAGAGGCTCTCATGGCTTGCATATGGCTTCGTGCATGGCTCATCCATGGCTCCATTTGGCTTCGGAAAAGGTTCTGATCAATTTCATGAAAAGGATTTTAGGAATTTTGGATAATTTAGGTGGAAATTTGACATGAAGCTTCATTTAGAATTATTTGATTGATTGGTTTAGGACTTAGGGATGATTTTAATTGAAAATATGATGAGGGGAAATGTCATATGGGCTTTGGAAGAATTTTGGGGCTTTTGGATTTGGTGAAGTGGCTTTTAAGAATGGTTTAAGGGAATCGGCCCTTAAGTTTTGAAAGATGAATTTATGGATGGGAATTTTTGTAAAGAGGTTGGGCCAAATAATTGTTGGGTTTAGCTCATGGATGTTTCATGAATGATTTGAAACAAATCTGGGGTGATTTGGATTTGAATTGGGTTGAATTCGGGTTTATTCGTAAATGGGCCAATGTAGGTCAAATTGGGCTAACTTGGGCCAATGTTGGGCTAGGGTTGAAATTGATGTAAAATAAATGTTGAGAAATGTTTATGGGAGTGTTTCAAAGAGGTTTTGGCTTTGTTGGGTTTTGATTTTGAGGTTTGGGCCTATTCGTTAGGTCTGGGTTTAGGTCAAAATCGGGTTTTTTGATTTTGGGTTGAATCTGAGTGGGCTCGGGTCAAAATCTTGGGCAAATCATGTTAGTGTTTTGTTTATGGGGATGTTAAGGAAGGTTTAGAAAAGATTTGGGGTTAATTGGAGTTGAATTGGGTTAGTTTGGGCTAAGCTCGGGTCATGGGTCCAAATTCGGGCTTTAAGGCCCAAAGTGAAATCGATCCAAATGTCAATCAAATTGGACTTGGATTTGGTCTAGATTGGTATTGGGAATGTTGAATTGAAGTTTAGAATTGAATTGGACCAGAATTTGGGTCAATTCGATAGGTTTGGTTTAACATCGGGTTCACTTTCGGTTAAAATGGGTCAATTGGGGGTTTTGACAAAAGTAGGGTAAATTGACAAAATTGGCCCATGGTGTAGTTGGACAAAATGAAATTGGGAATATTTAGGATTTTCTGGAATTTTCTGGGAATTTTCTGAATTTTTGGATTTTTAGGCCAAGAAGGGTATTTTGGGTATTTGGAGGGTATCGGGGGTATTTTTGGAATCTTTGGTATTTTTGGGTATGGATGATCAATTTGAGTGATGTGGAGATGTTTGGGATTGATTTTGGAAAATTTTGGGTAATTTGGAAATTTTGCAAAAAATTCGGTAATTTCACAGTTTTAGCAGGCTTAGTAGTGTAGGGTCTCTGGGGTCAAAAATCAAAATTTGGGAAATTGAAGATTGGTGAATCTAGGTGGAAAGAAATCATTTTGGTTGAGCCATGAAGCCATTTCAAGCCCATATGGAGCCATGAGAGGACTCATTTCGAGGCATTCACTACGTTGTTCCTAACCCTCTTGCCCAAGGGCTTGTGGGTTAAGGACCATCCATGTGAATCACCTACATGAGTCAGAGGTTAAGTTGGGTATGGGTGTGGTTTTAGGAAGTGTGTGGAAATGTAGTGTGTAAGTGTAGTGTAAGTCAGCCCCTTCACTGCACTCAGTGCCACCTGTGTAGTACTCCTAAGTGCCAAAGAGTCCTATAGGAACTCATCCTTTTAAACTTCCACATTTCGATTTCAACCCTCTAGGTGATTGGGGGTCTATGGTCAAGTTTCATGGAGTTTGCATAGTGAGTTTAGAAGTGGTTTGAATTTCTAAAAGGCGGGTCCCAATTCTAGTCCTCTAAGACAACCAAAGGAAAAGCCTAAGGCTAGATCCTAAGTACTAAAGAGAGAAGAGAAGACCTCATCAAAAATGAGGTCAACAAGAGCTGTCGAAAAGAGGAGAAAAACATCCTCTCCTTCTAACTTTCCACCTTCTTCTTCTTCCTATCTTCACTTCCCACCCTATTAGGTTCTCGAGTTTTCCCCATCAAACCTTCTATAAATTAGTTAAAGAAGCCTTGAAAAATTCCTCAGAGAGAAGAAACTTCATTTACTTTAAAGGAGAGCTTCATCCCACTGAAGAGAAAAAGGCTTGCTCTAGAAAATTGAGAGCTTCTTCCATCCCGTATACAGGAGAAAGCTAGCTCATGGATGCATGATGGGGAGTTTGACCAAGCCCTGATAACACTTCATCAAACATCACAAGGGTGAGATTTTTCTGAAATCCAATGTCATCTTCCTACGAACCTTAGTGGCTTTCATTTTGTGAGAAAACCCATTAAGATAGGAGGATTTTGGGCTGGCCGAATACCCTTACGATCTCATTAGAGTTCCAACTGTGAAACCATCGATCGCGATGGTAGAACCCATATTCCCATGGTTTTATGCATCACCAACCTTCTGCTGAGAGGTTCTAGCACACAACTGAACGGGAAGTACACACACACACACACACACACACACACACACACACACACACACACACACACACACACACACACACACACACACACACACACACACACACACACACACACACACACACACACACACACACACACACACACACACACACACACACACACACACACACACTGAAACGAAGCACA